>CM051828.1:23391699-23441699 GCA_028451465.1 Erethizon dorsatum | reverse complement strand
AAAAGATTTTTTTTCTTTTTTTTTTTTTCTTTTTTTGACTACTAGAGAAATATCACTAATACATACAGATATAAAAGCAGCATAGGAAGATACAGGTTTCTCACCAACTAGGAATAAAGAGACTAAATGTGAGCGTATGGATAAACTACAATGCATTTTCACATTTGTCCAACACATTGACAAGAAAAACACCATTGGGGAACCTCACAGGACAGAAGTGTTTTCACACCAAGAGAACTACTAGTTTTTAATTAAAAATCCAAACAGGGTGGGGTTGAAAAATTTTGGAAAGGGGCTGAAGCTGGAGCCACCATTATTTTTTAAAATTATTTTTCAATATAAAATGAATGAGCTGGAATAGACCCAATGTCTTACTCTGTGGAACCTTGCAAAAGTGAAGAAACGTTGAAGGGTTATTTAGGGCAGCTGGCTGATGTTGAAGCTGCCAGAATGCTAATTAACTGCAGGCTGAGTCTCTTACTTCTGTGTGCATGTATGTGCGTGTATATATATATAAAAAGGAGCCTTTGTATTATGGCATTTTTTTTTCTTGCTGCTGTATTCATACATCCCACTGCAAATCATCTTTCATTTTTCATTCTGTTGACCTGGATATTATAATTTCTTTTCAGAAACAGGAAAAAACTGAACATCTGTGTCTCCTTCCAATCTGCTGCACATCTGCGCGTTTTGTAGCAGGTCTTCAAAGTTCAGTTAGCAACCCACGGACGCCATTCATCTTCTGGTTAAAATGTCTACTGCTGTATCCAATGCTCATGCCCTTGAGGGGTTTCCTCTTTTTTTTTTTTTTTTTTTTTTTTTCATTATTGTATATAAAGAACATTGTGACTTTTAATATTAGCATTTTTGCTTTCAACAGCAATTAGCAATCTCTTGGTTTGCTGTTTGGTAAAGCATCGGTTAATGAGGTCATCTAGTTTAAAATCCCAGCTACTTGAAAATAACAGGGAGGAGGTCAAATCTAGCATTTCATGTTATATTCTCTGCTCTCTTTTCAGTTCTCTAAAGAAAAGATATCTTTGTTATCCATAATAAGTCATTACGACCCGTTACTGGCCCTCTGCGTTTTACTACCGCCTCAAGATACAGTTAGGTTTGCTCTTGCTGAACTACTGAAAGAGGATAGTTCATCTATAAACAAACAAACAGAAACATGACTTTGAGCATCTGAGGATGAGGAATTGGTTTCATATTGGTTGCGTTGTCTTTCCTCCGACAGTTCTGAGTTCACTTCTAGCGAGGGGTTGTCTCTATGGTGGAAGGGGTCCCCGGGGTGGTTGACCTCGGAGTGGCTGCTGGTGGTGTGTCCATTGGGCTCCCGGCCCCGCTGCTGGGTGTGACGGAGGAGCTGACGGCAGGTGTGTCTCCCTGCTGCGGTGCCTGCAGGGTCTGTCCACAGATGTGGTGGTGCTTCTCCCAGTCTTTGTGCTGGCAAAAGGAGCCACAGTATCGTGCTGTGTTACACCCACTGCAGGTCTCACTTGCTTTACGGCCACAATTCCAGCAACTCTGAAGGAGAAAGAGAGATTCCAGGTGAATGCACTGTCAAGGCAAAAGTCTGACAAACAGGCTAGGTGGTACTGTCTCCTTATTTTCAAGAACTAATGGTCAAAATGCATAGTCCAGGTATATGTGCATCAATACACACAGTGAATATTTAAGACTCAGGGCCTGGTATTAATTATCGTCCCAACTTCTCCACCAACCACCATTATGGCACGGAACAAAGTAGTTACAGACCCTTTCAAGTTTTACTATAAAAGCCTTTCTTTTTAGTTTTGGCCATCTTTGTATCTAAATTCTCCATTCACTTTTACTAACTAGCAACCACTATACCCAAATATTTCCCCTTTCTAATACCAGTATCACAATGGTCAGAAGCCTCTTCTTTGTAACAAGAATCAAAAAGGAACTATCAGACGCTGCATTAGAACCCAAGAAATACAATGAAGTAGATGAGACATTCTACTCACCGCTCCATCCAAGGGAGGCTAGATCGGCAGAGGCAGGGCGTTTGCAACCTCCCGTTGTGTTCTGCACTTATTTAGTGTATCTCACAAGCAAACACCAGGGCAGTCTTAAAACAACCCTCTTTACCTCAGCAACCTGGAGGGCAGGAGCCTTGGTTTATTTTACTGTCATATATTTTAAGCACCCAGTGCCAGACAGACAGTAGGTGTTCCATAAATACTGTATTTGTGAAATGAATAAATCAGATGATGCCTAATTTGACTTTGAAAAATGAGAAATTCTAAACCTAGGTAAATGATGATTGTGTTTGCAGACAAGTGTCCCCACTGCACTCCCTACTTCTGTTTTGTTTTCAGCATGCTGGTTGTGTAGCCCAAGACAAAGGAGCTGATGTAACTCCTTTGCAACCCAGGAAAGTCAGAAGAGCAGAGGGAACATGGGCACCTGTGGGAGGCAGGAGACTAAACTCACATCCTAGCAGGTCAGCTATCTATCTTAGGTGGTGTCTTGTAAGATGGGAGAAAAGCAGAAATGAGGTTGCCTCTGAGACTTAAACTGTAAGATAAACACCTCATGAATCAGAGCAGAGACGTCCTAGAGACAGAACACCCGTGTGGGATAGAGCTAGAGAAGGCAGAAGCAACAGGGAGAAGTCTAATTGGGACAGTGCCCTCAGGGGTCCTTCCAGGAAGAGACTGAACCACAGAAAGCTGACTTTAAATTTCATTTACATGGTTAAATGTTCCTAGCTCCTCGGGCGAAACCAATTCCACTGTGAAATGCTACATTAAGTGATCTCAGCTTTGTGCCATGCTTTCTTCTTCTTCATCTTCATCAGTTTTGACTATTTTCTTGCAAAAACAAATTCCTCACTACTATCTAGTAACCGTAACCAGCTCACAGTGTGTGGTTATATCACAATTAAATGTTGTTAAAGCCTGTCATAGATAACTACTGAAAGTGTGCTCACTGTGTTCCCTGCATCTGTTTTGCTTTCAGCACCCTGGTTGTGTAGCCCAAGATGGGCTCATGTGGAGGGCTGATCTATCATCCCAACATATAAAGCTCTGCTACTGTGCAAAATCTGTGAGGGACTTGCTAGTGGTCATACTACAACAAATAAAAAGGCTCCTAGAGGCTTTCAAATGCCAGAAGACCAAGAACTTTGTTTTAAAACTTTTAGAAAGAGCTTAACTATATTCTTCTTTCTTTACTATTCAAAAATTATGAGCCAGGGAGAAAAAAACTAAACTTATGATCTCAAACTCTGGCCAATGGGAGGCATTTTAGGTAAAGTTAGCTAAAAAGATTTAGATACAACTTGGCTGCTATACCAGTCAAAAAAATGAAACTAAAATAAATAATCAGTACTAAAACTTGGAAGTTTTTTTTTTTTTTTTCTACTTCAATTAGGAAAATATCTCAAAAGAGGTGAACCTCTAATCAGAGGCTTCATTACCATCACTCCTCCTCAAAATTAATGCCCTCCTCCCTCAAAATTAATTCCACTGCATTGCATAGACGATGGCCCCACAAAGACATGAATAAACACAGGCCTGGCCCACCCTTCAAAGAAGCGAGGTATGACACTCAGGGCTTGGAGTGAAGTTACTTCTGTGAGGCTTAGCTTTTAGAAGACTGCCAGCTGGATCCTGGAACAAACTCAGCAAATAAGCGATATTCCTAAATTACATCAGAAAATCCCAATTAGAGAACAGAGACCCAAATCCAAAACAATATTTTAAGGAAATTAAACATCTAATCTGAGTCAAGTGGCTTCTTTAGGAAATACCCTGGGGTGTGAGTCCTACCCGTTTTTTGGCAGAGGCACATCTTGGCAGACACAAGGGTGGTAACTGCCCAATACTCAATGGCTCCTTCAGATTGAAATCAGATGTACACAGCATTCTCAATTTAAACTGATTAAACACACAGACTAAACCAGGTAATTACAAATGCATGTGTTGGGGGGTGGAGAAAAGAGACAGAATGGGGACTTCTTTATTTTTTAAAGTGTTTTCAAAGATGGGAACAATTTTACCAATAAAAAAAAGTGGAATTTTGCCAAATGCAGAAACAGATGTTTTAGATCGTGAAGCTGCTGGGAATTGAGGCTTCTTGCCTAGCACTGCCTGGTTCTGATCCAGGATTTAAGGACTCTGGCTAGCTTTACCTCTAGTTCCATTCTGAAGTTGTTCAATTCAATTTATTTATCACCCACCACCAGGGCAAAAACAACCCTCGGCTGTAGGAAGTACAACAAAGAGCACTTTAAATGACCTGGTAGAAAAGAATAAGAAAAACCTGCATATTTTTATTGCTCTTGACATTGCACTACAATGAATGTGTTAGGAACTTTAGTGCATGCTCAACTAGCAAAGAACTCTAAAGTGCATGTTCCTTTTTAACAGCTAATTAGAAGACTGAAAAAGCAATTCTTAGTAATGTATGCCTTTTAGATGGCCTTGCTGAATATCTCATTGGCTTGTCCATACCTGCGTGGCTGATGCCCAGCCCGTGCATCACAATTCACAATCCTGTGCACACAGCCAGGCACAGGATTCTGTAAGAACTCTAGTTAGGATCCTTTTACATATCTAAGCCTTCTGCTATTCACAAAGGTGGAAACTGCAGATTATGTCAAACACCCCAGGATGTATCCATAAAGATGGGGCAATGGCTTAATCTAATTTTACATTTTTAATGAGTTTTTTAATATATTCAGGCTAGCGGTACTTAATAGTTGTTTTATTTATTAGCTTTTTAATTTTAAATAATTGCATTTGGCTTTCAGGCTTTCTAGGAGTGATGCTATTGACTGAAACTGCCACGAGAGTGGAGAAAATTCACAAGTATTGTTTCATAGCACATTTCATTCCCAAAGTTAATAAGCTTTATAGTCTTCACTTATTTGTGATAATATTACTTTCTTTTCCTCATAGGGAATATTTTCTTCCCTACTTGAAAAATGAGAACAACTCAACTGACCAAAGTTGGGCTGTGACTCAGATGAAGAATCTGAGGCTGAACACAAACCTCCCCTCTGCTAAATACTCTAAACACAAGGCTATATATGGACATAGAGATGATAGAGCAAGACTTTCAGATGCCAAAACCACATATCAAAGATTTCTGACATTCTGTTTTCTATCAGAAATTCTCTGTACCCTTTGCCTCTAAGAAAAAAATTGTTTCCTTTCTCTTTTTATTTTAGATACACAGGGAATGGTCACTCTATCCTTACTGCCTAAATATATCCCTTCTATTCCTTACTGTTTATATTTCTTTTTCTGAGAGGCAAAAGATTTTCTCCTGAATTACTGTAAGTTTCTCTAGTTCTTTACACCAAATCAGTGCTTGGTATGTTTAAGTAAAATAATTATAATTCAAGCTCCCAACATGTAAAGAATTCTACAGAAGGCAACACACTGACTTAAATTCACACTGGGATATACACGCAGTGCAGGAGACAGTTTAAAACACTTTCATGTACATTTCACAGTTTAGGAAACAGAACCTCAAAATAATCAACCTTTGCAGTAAAAGACTTGCCCCAAATCACAAAGATAGGAAATTTCATAGCCAAGATTTGATTCCTCCAGGTATTTGAATTACAAACCAAATAGTCTCTCCAAAATGACACACATATTTCAGATATTTTCTTAGTTCCCATTGAGGCAGAACAGGTTTGAAGGATACTGGGAATTCCTAAAAGTGGACAAAGGTTGGGCCAGGAAATTGGAGGTACCAAAGACAAGGTATTGTGGTGTGTAACAAAAATAATAATGGCATGGACTTCAGAGTTATGCTGACCTGCGTTTCTTCTCCAACTTCATCACTTAGTGGCTTCAGAAACACAGGCAATTATTGAGGCTCCTGAAGCAACAGTGTATAAAATGCAGAAATAACAATGGCAAGAGTATTCAGGCTTATGTCAGTGCTAAGCACAGTGCCTGAGGGTCAGGGGTTCCTGAATAAATGGTGAGAAGTAACGCCACCATCTCCTTTTGGCACTGGTTAGAAGACAGCAGGTGTATGCGCAGTCCCTGCTCTAGACCCTGCACCTCTCTCCCTTTGCAATTAGTTCATGGCCTAAGTTCAAATTAAGTCCCTTCACTCATGAACACTGATAGCTAAGAGGAAAAGGGAGAGAACACAAGCTTGCTTACCACCCTTACACTTCATTACTGACTAGTTACTTTTCTTTCATCCAGTCTTCAAACATTCTGAAGATTCACCGCTACTGACCATTTCCCAATTCCTTTAAAATGGCCCTTGTGGAAATTCCCTAATTTTGGTTTCCAAGATTTAAAAATCCTCTTTCTTATACTATAACTTCCTCTTCTCTTTGTTCATTTTCCTCTAAGTGTTTGTCAAGGGGGAAAATAACATAAAGAAATATCCTGTCCTTCCTATGCTCTCCCTTGTCAGGTGTGGTACTAACTATGATCTAAGAGCCAAAGATTCTGACAGTTTTTCCACGCCCACCTCCTTCCTCTGCTGCATGCTCAGATTCCAGCCACCTGCACTGAGTGGTCCTGCACCAGGATGCTCCTCTGAATGAGTGCTCCTTGAATCTGACTCTGACGCCGTCCATTTGGGTCACTGGCAACACTTGGGACCTAGACATTTTATTGCTAACTCTTAACTCTTTAGTCCTTGCAACCACTCTCCATGTTGAACCATTTCCTCAGTCACTGTCCTTTCCTATCTCATGCTTACTACTCAAATCTCTTTGCTGCCTTTCCTGCTAGTATCATAGAATAATTTCTTAACGGTTTTCCTTCCACTTCTCCTTTCCCACTCCCATAACACACACACACATACATACCCCAGGGAACCTTTTTTTTTTTTTTTTTTCCCTTGGAGACAGGTTCTTGGGATGTAGTTCCAGCCATCTTTGAACTCATTATGTAGCCTAGGCTGGTCTCAAACTCACGGCAATCCTCCTGCCTCAGCCTCCCAAGCGCTAGGATTACAGGCATGTGCCACTATGACTGGCCTGTCAAGGAACTTTTTAAATAAAATACTTCCAGTCATCTAATACGTAACTCTCAACCACCCTGACTACAAATATACTGGCCTTGTCAATGAGAATATCAAAGCTCCAACAGGTAAGCAACTCAAGGTCATCCCAAACCTGGTGCTCTGCCCACTATGCCAGAAACACCCAAGAAATCAAACAACAAACTTTACTGCATGCCAAGGATTGGGCTTTTAGTAAGTGCAACAACAACAACAAAAAAAACTTATTCTCTACCCAGCATCTCCAAACCTTTCCAAACTCCTCTCACAAACCAATTCCAAAAGCTTCTGAACCACATAATCAGGTATAGTGACAGCAACAACCCCTCTCCTGGTACCAATTCCTGTGCTAGCCTTCCCATTGTTAGGACAAAATACTCAACCACCACAACCTAAAGGAGGAGAGGTTCATCTGGCTCACAATATCCATTGTGTTCAGTACGTAGTTGGTTGGCTCCAAGGGAAAAAGGGCCTGGTGAAGGAAAGCTGCTCACTCCATGGCAGCCAGGAAGCAGAAGCAGAAGCAGAGAGAGAAGGGAGGAGCCCGGGACAAAAATAAAGCCTCCAGGTCACCCGCACTCCATGACCCACCCCATCTGACCAGGCCCCACCTCCAAACATGAGACTTTTGGGGGACATTTTAGATCAAAACCATAACACCCAGTGCATACCAATGGGGAGAGAGGAAAAGCTGGCTGAATAAATTTAACAAAATCCTTATTGAAACAGCATCACAGATCATGCTCTGGGATTTGACTGTTCTTTGAGGGCTTTTCCAGGCCACACTTTGAGGTCCCTATGTGGCAACCATGTGCCTACACAGGTGTCACTTGAGTTTAGGCCATACTGCAGAGACTGGAGGTGGCACCAGTAATTCTAGGAGCAAAGAAGGAGAATTTGATTTGCTCACACCATCAGGATTTAGCAGGCTCTCAAAATAGAAAGTGTAAAGGTCTGATCGGTGTTTCTGTTTAGGTGCCACAAAACTGCCCAACTTGGGCCGATGAAATGGCTCAGTGGCATAAGTGCCTGCCTGGCAAGTGTGAGGGCCCGAGTTCAACTCCCGAGAACCCACATATGAAAAAAGGGCCAGTGATATCGCTCAGCGGCATGGGCGCCTGCTGGCGCGCGAGGTCCTGAGGTCAGCCCCCCGGTACCCGCAAAAAAAAAAAAAAAAATACTGCCCAACTTGAGCTCACTATGCAGTTGTGCACCTGTAAAAGCTGTTTTAATCTGGGGAGAAACAACATTTTGGTGCTTAAAACTCAGAATTAACTACTGGAACAGTACGATTATTAATTAATTTCTATGCTCCCTTCCAGTTACTTGGTTCAATCACCCAAGCTAGAACAAGCTGTAGATCTCAAAGAGGAGCTGTAGATGTTTCATCGCACATTGCTGTAATCTGACAACGTTCACTGGAAAAAAGCTGTAGGTGTATACAGTTAGGAAATGGCAATGAAAACTAAAAAAATTTAACAGTTCAAGATGACTAGATTCCACTAATATCTTTTGATTTATACTAACACTGGCATTACATTCTCAGTGAAATATATAAAAAAAAACTTAAAAGATAAAATAAAGTGTCATATTGACTAGTATGTGTCCCAAGTGTTACTCTGTTAGTGATAATAATTATTAGTCTATAAACTCAAGTAAAGTTAAGGAACTACGTGGAAATGATGGAAGAAAAGTCTAGTGAAGGAACAGACACCTCAGGACACAGTCAGTGAAAGAATTTCCACCACTGCCACCTGGCTATTAAGAAGGTGGCTGAAGCTGTTCCTCAGACAAAGGATTACTATCGAGAACATACAAAGAACTCAAAAAAATCAGACCTCCCAAATTTAAAGACCCAATCCAAAAATGGGCATCTGAGATGAATAAACACTTCTCAGATGAAGAAATACAAATGGCAAATAAATATATGAAAAAATGTTCAACATCACTAGTCATTCGAGAGATGCAAATTAAAACAACACTGAGATTCCATCTCACCCCAGAAAGAATGGCTGTTATCAAGAAGTCTGCTAATAACAAATGCTGGAGGGGCTGTGGGGAAAAAGGAACCCTTCTCCACTGTTGGTGGGAGTGTCAACTGGTGCAGCCACTGTGGAAATCCGTGTGGAGATACCTCAAAAAACTAGGATTGGAGGTCCCATTTGACCCAGCTATTCCCCTTCTGGGTATCTTTCCAGAAGAATTAAAAACATCATACCACAGCGATATATGTGCACCCATGTTTATAGCAGCACAATTTGTAATAGCTAGATCATGGAAACAACCTAAATGCCCATTAACCAAGGAATGGATAAAAAAGATGTGGGGGCCAGTGAGATGGCTCAGTGGCGTAAGTGCCTGCCTGGCAAGTGTGAGGGCCTGAGTTCGACTCCCAGAACCCACATACGAAAAAGGGGCCAGTGATATCGCTCAGCGGCACGGGCGCCTGCTGGCGCACGAGGTCCTGAGGTCGACCCCTGGTACCCACAAAAAAAAAAAAAAAAGATGTGGTATTTCTATACAATGGAGTACTACTCAGTCATAAAGAAAGATAAACTGGAAACTTTTATAGGTAAATGGATGCAACTCGAGAAAATACTCACAAGCGAAATAAACTGGATGCACATTTGTAAACATCGTATTGTCTCCCTAGTATGAAAATGCAATTTCACTGTGACTATTCCATTCCTTAGTCTTCTATTTTTACCTAGCTTTTACATGGCTTAATCTTATACTGAGTAATATTTTTCTCCAAAAGTTATTTGTACATTCTCTAATGCTTGAGTTTGTTAATACATGAGAATGTTTACTTGTTGTCTTTAAAAAAAATAATAAAAATAATAAATAAATAAATAAATAAAAAAGAAGGTGGCTGAGAGCCAGGCAACCCAGGCTGTGTTTGTGAGATGCTGAGCAAGTGGCCGAGCCCCTCCTCAACCCAGCATCCTTACTTGCAAAATGAAGACAACAACTCTCTCCTGTGAGAGGAACAACATAAGAAGAAAATGAGCTACTGAACAGAAAGCAGTTCTGAACCACACCTGGCACAGGGCTACACAGTCATTGTAGGTCTCATTTCATCTCAGGTCAAACAACCCTCATGCGACCCCCAATCACTCTGCTCACCATGGGGTTGTCATTGCCTAGGATAGCCTCGTTCCCAGGAGGGGTCTGTCCCAGGATTAGCACCTTGTTTACTATAGAAGGGGTCCAAGTTCGGATGACACATTATAGGGTGCCCCACCCCCAACCAAATACTACCCATGCATTATTCCTTCCTGCTTCTGTGTTTTCTTCCTGCTGGTCTCAAATGTTTTCAACTCTTCTCTCCTCCTTTTGGATCTTTTGGATCTTCTGTCAACCTTTGAGAATCACTGGTTCTTCTAACCAGAGTGAGCATTATCGCTCCATTTTACATGTGAAAGAAGGAAGAAAGAGGAAGGCTAAATGCAAAAGTACAGACAGAAGCAGTTCGAGATTCTTGCACTTAACACAAACACCACAGAAGAAACAAACAGCTCTATGGGCCTACAATCAAGTGTTCTGATTATGAAGCCCAGGTTCCTTCTTTAAGTCCCTAAAAAAGGGAGAGATACAACAATAATTTGTGTACATGATCTGCATATATTTTTGTAGACTTGCATTATATAGGTTATATACATGATCTAAATAAGAAGGGGATAGACGTTTACAATAGGAGATGGCTTCCAACAAAGAGAAGGAAAGAGGGAAGGGAATGTGGTTCCAGTCATAGAAGTTTAGTATGGTATAGGCTGTGAAGAAGTACTATGGGAAACATGAGGAGATAATAATGTCATGAATTTTAGCTCTTGAAACACTATAAATGAAAATACGGTTTAAAAAAAATATTTTAAAAGCCCTGTAAGGTAAGCGAATAACACCGTTTCTTGAGACACAGAGTCTGACAAGAGTAAAATAAATCACCCCTGAGTTGATAACCGAGGGGCAACCAGTTCACTTCAGTCTTCGGAACCCTGGTCTTGGGCTCCTCTGTCACACCGCAAAGTACGACCATCCAATAGCTAAACGCGGTGGTCTTTCAGTGTGGAGACCACGTAATTTATCATCCAAAGCAGGACACCCGAAGTGAAGGCGGTGCTCCAGTAATGAAGCGAGGATGACAGTGCACTGTCCTGCCTTTCACCTGGGACAGGATGAGCCCTTTAAGACTCTGCTCTACTTACCCTTTCCAATCAGAAGAGAAGCTCTGTCTGTCTCACTGGATTAAATGACTGATTTGAGCTTTTAAATGTTTTGATTAGTGTTTGTGTGCGCACACACACACACATGCACACACACGCAAAGTGAACAAAGGTCACCTTCCCTGCCACCGCTACACATACCCTGGACAGATCAAAGCCAGCAAGTTTCTGAAGGTGGTTCAAGTAACATCACCTGATGTGCGAATTCCAAGCCCAGTAGGTCCGCTGAAAAACTATGACTTCCTTTTCTTTCCTGACAGTGAGTCAAGTGTCATGTCCTGCCCATTCTATCTCATAGGTACCCAGATGGCACATCCAATTAACCCCACCCCTGGCACCACTACCAGCCACACTCACCCAGGCATCTTCTTCCCCATTTCTCTCCTGAAACAGAGATGCCCCTGCTTTCACTACACTGACGTCTGAGCGATCTCTGCCCAACACTCACTGCCACAGGGCCACCCGCTTCCAAAGCTTCCCCGCCTGTCTCCCCTGTTTCCCACGTGACTGAAGCATGCCCACTTCCCGAGGAAGCAGCAAAAGGCAGGAAGGGGTGGGGGGGTGGAGGACAGCTGCTAACCAGTCCTGGTCATCCTCAAGCATAAGAAGCCTTTGCGTTAAACTTTTTATGAACCTTATAATTTAGTTATTCGACTAAGTGAATTGTAGTTAACACAAGCAGTCACTGTTGTACCCTTAGTGCCAGCACTGTCCCTGATACATGATAAAAGCTCAAGAATTTGTTAAGAGCATAAACAAATAAATGGATGTGTGTAATTTAAAGGTGTATGTATCATATAACCACTTCCCTGGGTAGGTCATAAAAAGAGGGTCCATTAATTTCTAATATAGTTTGAAAATAGCCATTACATTTAATGGGAATGTGTGTATATATATATATATTTTTTTTTTTTTTCAACCAGTTACTATCAGAGCCAGACCTTTTTTTCCCCCTAAGGAAATGAAGAGTTTTAAATGTCTAAAGCACAATCCTATGTGGGCCTTATTTGGGGTCAAATGGTTAATCGTCAACAAAATTCCTGAATATCACATCATCGTTGAGAATTCTGAGAAGTACTGAACCATCCTGGCAGATCAGCTGGGCCACAGGGTCCTAACCTGACAGGGTCCCCACCCTGGGGAATAACCATAGTGGAGCTGGAACAGGGTACTCTGTGCTCATCCAAGGAAGCCAGAGCTCTTCTGGCTGACCAGGGGGCCCAAGGAAGCTTTGCAAACTTGATGTCTACTCAGTACACCATAATTAGATAATGCTAAAAAGTCCTGTCAAGATCATATATTTTCCTGGATAGATTTTATAATAAAGACACAAAGCTTATACTGTAGATACTGAAAGCATACACTATGTCATTGCCCAAATGCAAAGACTTGTTAATTCACGGTTTCTTCCTAGACATTTGGTTTTAGAATTCAGTGACCTATACAATACTCTTAACATACACACAGCCCTAAAATGTTCACGTGCAAGCGCTGTTTTGCAGGATGATAAGTGTGTCTCACAATGGTGCTAAAGTGTACAAGTTCTCATCAAAAGATGCTAATAAAATTTTTTTCTAAAAAAACATAAAATGCACAAAGTCCTTATATATCTCAGCTGCTAGATGCCAATGAAATTGAATTTCTGTCTAGTGTAGGATGACAATGGAAAAGTCAGCAGTTAAAGGGTAGATAAACTCCCCTTTGTCCCTCTCTTCCTGAGAAACTTTCAAATGTTGAAAATCAATTCCTTTTGTCCCCTTGTTATTCATCTGCTACACATTAAATAGAAACTCTGGGCATTGAGTGATCCCTGCAGTGTCTTTCATCTACAGAAAAGCCTGGTACAAATTAAATTCTGACTCTCCCTCACAAATTGTAGATATGTATTATAGTAGACCATTGATTTATCAGTTCATGCCTTTGAGTTCAGCTTTGTGAGACTAGCTAATTGTAGCCTTTTAGCTAAAGTTTCTGGGGTTGACGACTGTGATGGTGAATTGATTAATGTGGAGCATTTCTATGTTGCTCTGATTTTATAGGACATTTTTTTAAAAAAGTGTTCTGTTATATTTTAGTTATTTACTTCCCAGATCCTTGAGTCATTTGGGCTATTTGTGAGTACATGTGTATGTATGCGTGTGGAATTAATATACTGGATTAATACTAAGTAATATATGATAGCAATGTTATGTAAGGACCATCTAAAGGGTTATGAAAAGTAATGTGGAAATACACAATACATACAAAATCTTTTAGAAATATTTAGTTGATGTAAAAACATGTTTTTACAATTGGACTTTAAGACCAATAGCTAAAGAAGTGAACCTGATCCCAGCATGCAGTATGTCTTTGGAGACCACAACCTATTAGAACCCTTCTGTTAGAAGGAAACCATGTATGCGTGTGTGTGTACGTGCATGTGATACACAGAGCCAAACCGTGAGTCTTTAAATAGTGCTGGAAAGTTTTAAGAATTTCACATTAAGCTATTTTCATCGAATACATTAAAACCTTTTTAATCTAAATTTCTTTTTCATTTAGGTCTTTAATAAAGAAAATGTGATTAGCGCTTAGTCAATTCCACAAGTGCCTCCACTTCTCCAAATTATTCTACATTTTTTCCCCCAAAGCTTTGCCTAAAACCCAGTATCTGCTGTGATCTGTCATCTCCTGGAATCAAGACAGAGCTCTGGTGGTGGAAACCACCCTCTTCCCTGGGAAGCCCCCGCCTCACCTCGCTCGAGTCCTCCTGCTGATTGATGACGGCCAGTGCGTCCTCTGCCGCCTGCCGCTTGGCCTCGGCCACTGTGCGCTCCATTTTGGCGCGTTCCGTCGTGATCATGTCGTGGGCTTTCCGCTCTGCCTCGGACACGGCCTTCTGCAGCTCCGTCATAGCCTGACGCTTCACCTCGTTCACGGCCTCCTCTGTGGACGGGTCAGGCCGGGAAGAACAGATAGAACAATCAATCAATAAATCAATTAAAAAAATTGATGATGAAATAGATGACCTGGTTTTACTTTTTCTGAAGTTACTTTCTGAGTAATACAGATATATACTTTAATAGATCAAATGACTGGCTTTTAATATACTCTAATACCTAAGTTTTAAGCTGCTGTCCTTCGACTTTATCAAATGTACACAAGGGTTCTGGATAACCAACTGTTGCCCTGGACAGACAGCATCTACCACCAGCCAACAAAGTCAGCCCTGACTGCAAATCTGCAAGGTGTCCAATAAACTCTTATTTTTGGCTCCAGTAAGGGTGGCAAAGATTCAACTAATGTACAACATAAGATTGACAACTAAAACAAGTAATTTCCATTTTAAAAAATTAACTATTCTAATTAACGAGGGAAAATATCCTCCCCTTGAATTAGTTTATCTAATTTTCATCTTTATTTAAAGCAAAATGACAATGATTAATTGAAAATTTAATAAGCAGTAATTATTAACTTGGCAAACCTAGTACCAATTAACACTCTATTAAAACTAATTATGACATGTTTCATTCAAGTGTTTGCACTTAATTGTTTCACCCACTCAAAAAGCACCTTAATTAAATGTTCTGTTTAATTAAAAACATAGATTCCTAATAAAAATGTTTTACTGTAGATTAAAAATGTAAGAGATGCACATATTCCTACGGTTCCTTAAATTCCTACGGTTTATGTCCCACATCTATATGTAGTCTACTTTAGGATCGCCAGCAATTCTCCTGTCGAAGTAATTCACTGTCGTGACTTTTGCAGCCTATCACTTCAGCAGCCTTATTCCTGAAGAAAATTTGTTTGTAATTACTGTCTGCTAGATTTTTACCAATGAAAATATAAGGGAGGGGCCGGTGAGATGGCTCAGCGGCTTAAGCGCCTGCCCGGCAAGCGCGAGGGCCCGAGTTCGACTCCCGGAACCCACATACGAAAAAGGGGGCCGGTGATATCGCTCAGCGGCAGGAGCGCCTGCTGGCGCGCGAGGTCCTGAGGTCGACCCCCGGTACCCACAAAAAAAAAAAAAAAAAATATATAAGGGAATGATCCAGACTGGAAATATACACTAAAAATGTTAAGCCTTTGTTGGCTGCTTCAAGGTATGTGTTTAAAATCTGGATAGAATCAAGATACTGCAGAGCTTACAGCACCTTCTACACCAGGGGGCCAAAGATGCCTTTATTACCCTATCATAATCGACTCGGGGCACCAGGGAAGTACTGCCCTTCTAACTATACAGCCAGGGTCTAATTTAGTTTGAATATTCAAGGTGAATTAAAATTCTATCTAAGTGGTAATACAGGACAATAATTTTTGCTTACGATCAAAGCTGTAGCATGACTAATTGTATATGCAAATCAGGCAATTTATATTTAAATTATGCATGCCTATTCTAATCCCACAGGCATATACAGATCAGGAAAGAGAATTGGTAGGACATTTGCAAGGTGCTTGAATATTTATTACCAACTGCAAACATTCTCTGATCGTTTGAAAAGAAATATATTGCAGAAAACATTCAGTTGCAATTTTAAAACCATCTTTATGTCAGGTTTTTTTCTAGTTTTATAAATATCCTTTATAACTCTGAATGCACAGGTTATATTTGCTGTTGCTTTAAAGAACACTACTTTTAGGAAAAACTAATGCGGTATTTAACATTTGTTAGGGTTTGTAGTCTTTAAAAATGTGCATTAATATGTTATCAAACTTTATTATTGGAACAAAATCTGTATAGATTCTGTACATAAAATAAGAATATCAGGGCCGGTGAGATGGCTCAGCGGTGTAAGCGTCTGCCTTGCAAGCACGAGGGCCCGAGTTCGACTCCCGGATCCCACATATGAAAAAGGGGCCAGTGATATCGCTCAGCGGCACGGGTGCCTGCTGGCATGCGAGGTCCTGAGGTCGACCCCCCGGTACCCACAAAAAAAAATAAATAAATAAGAATATCAACATTCATGTCTTGGCTTTGATAACTGTACTATGGTTATGTAGGTATATCCCTGTTTTTAGGAAATAAACGTTAAAATGTTTAATATAAAGAGACACTATTCAAATTACTCTCAAATGGTTGGGGAAAATTGTGTGTGTATATATGTGTGTGTGTGGGTGGGTATGTAAAATATATATATCTTCCTCTGATCAGAGAAAGAAAATGAGAGAAGAATTTAAAAAAAGAGAGAAGACATTAAAACAAAATAGTAAAATGGGAGAACTTAGAAGAAAGGTACAAAAGAATTTTTTTAGTTTTTTAAAACTTTTATGCAAGTTCAAAAATAACTTCAAAGTAAAATGGTGCAAAAAACTACATGACATAATGTCAAGCACGGTGACCACTTTTACAATTAAAATTTTCTGTGAAAAAAGAATGCATTGGTTATAGCACAAAGTTTTATTAGAGTTCTGCCACCTTGGTATTTTTCAAATGCCTTGGTTATCTTTTGCCACAAAACTAATGTACAGTGCTTTCACTGTAAAGGCATACTTTATAGGTTTCTTTTGTTTTGCTCATAGTCAATTTCAGAATACAAGGTGGGGGAAAGCCTTCAAAATGTTATAAGCTGACCCCAGATGTCTCGTTCTGGCACTGGTGTTTCACCATGGTGTATTCCTTGACACTGTAAATGCCAGAAATGCCTTGTAGGAAGGCTATACAGATCAATATTATAAGCAGTTGCTAGAGACTTCCAGGGAAAGCTGCCATCCATACTTTATGGATTAAATATACTGATTAAAATTTAGTAACCACCATAGAAAACTTCCCAAACTGTTCCAATGCAGATGATTAGGGACATCACCTAATGAAGAGAGCATGAATTTAATCTGCACAGTACCAAATCATATTTCAGAATGAAGACATAATACACGAGAGATGCATCAAAAATTATTCCAAACATTTCTTTGGTGAGGTTTAAGCCTTTCTACAGACTATATGGACCCAACAGAAACAAGTATTCTTCTTTCTCTACCTTGTAAGTCCCCCAAACCTAAAGTTTGGGTTCCAAAACTCACAAATCAGACAGTGAAGAAAAATAATGGTAGATTCAACAGATTATAGTATGTCAAGTAGAGGAAAAAAACTGATTAAGTGGAAAATACACAGCGCAGTTTTAAATCTGCTTCCAATTGCTTACCACTTATGGTAGGATTTCCTTTGTGCTTAGCTATTCAAGTTGACTTTCCAACAAAGGTGGTATATTCAGAAAAATCTGCTCTCACTTAATAGCGGTCCAACAAAGAGTAGATAATAGCACTGAAGGAATTTGGATTACACAAGACCTTACTGCCAATTTTCCTTTAAGAACTATCAAGAATTTAACTTAAATACAGGTAAATAAGGGAAACAGAGAAAGACCCTCTCCCCTTGACATAAAAAGTCATCTTTCTGCTGTCCAAAATGACAATTCTTTGTACTTCTTATTGGAATAAAATGTACTAACAGCTTAAAAAGGGACAAGAAAAATGGTCAGAAGGAAGATGTAGCAACTCTTTCAGCTAAGTAACACCCAGTATATTTTGAATGGCTTACAAAAATGACACAACCACTATCATAAATCAGGTAATACTAGATAGGTGTGCAACATGTACATTTTAACATTTAAGCTGAATTGATCTACGTAATTTGCATTCTGGACATGCAAGAAAGCTCTCTGGGTCTTAATCTAATCTACTAAATTTAAGAATACTACAGATTTTAAAGATTTGTGCTTTTTTTTTGTTTTTGCTTTTGTCTTTGTTTTTTGAGACAGGGTCTTGCTTTGTAGTTCAAACTGGCTTTAAACTCACTATGTTGCTTAGGCTGGCCTTGAATTCACAGCAATCCTCCTGCCTCAGCATCCCAAGGTCTGGGATTACATGCATGCACTACCATACCTGGCAAGATTTTGAAGTTTATTATCACTCTTACAAAACCCAGCATTTCTTAGAAATATGTATAAAAATTCTTGGCTAAGATACAAGTAACCTCCCATCTGGGGGATGGGAAAGACACTAATCCCCAATAAAAGGAGCCCGGGATGAAGGTTTATGGGCTTCCAGTCTAACACCCCCACCACCCACGGTAGCTGTCTACCCTCTTTCTTTTCCATTCTTTTTTCCCCAAATAAACTGTCTTTTGTTATATAAATAAATAAATAAATAAATAGATAGATAGATAGATAGATACAAGTAGCCAGAGATTCAGCAAGATTCACAGAACACAACTGAATCAAATCAAAACTCAAAGAGAAACTATTTGCACAAAACAGTAACAAAAACTTTCTCCCTCTTTCATTAGCGCTGCCAGCCTTGTACTCATTTGACTGCAGAAATAGCATTTCCCAGTTTCCCAACTCAAACAGACAAACTATCTCAATAGCTGGCATTACAGCAGCTCCAAGCCAGTGTTTGTCATACTCTCTTAAACTCCTGAAACAGGCTTATGCTTTATCTCCTGAGTCGGGCTTTATGCATGTTTTTGCTCAGCTGGTGTCCCGCTGCGAATCTGCCAGATCTGAGCTTCTTTTAAGCCTAAATAACAAGTAGATGGGTCAAGAACTTCTTCTACAAAATACAGAGAAATACCTCTTAATGGAAAGCAGTGTATATGGAAAGTAAAAATAGAAGCTTAGCAACTATGTCTTTTAACTTAGAGTAACTTCACTCTGATCACTGAATATTGATCAACATAGATCAATTTTATAAGTTGATTGTAACTGAAAAATCCTTAACAAGTCAACTAGATTTGCTGTTATCTCTTTAAAGAATGTAGAGAAAATGCTGAAGTATACAATTTAATTTCCAAAACACTGGAGCTTTTTCATTAAAGAAAAACTGCATGTAAGCTAAGACCTCCTATTTCAGCCTGAAACCATTATAGCCCCTGAAAAAGACATTTAGAAAGGAAATAGTGCCAGCTTTTCAATTATAATGGCACTAGCAGATGCTACTAAAATAAAAACTATTTCATATTTTAATGAAGCCTGGTTTAAGAACATTAATGAGGGGTTTTTTTTAATTTTATTTTTTGTTTTGTGCTGTGGGTTTTTTGTTTTGTTTTGTTTTTGCTATTGTTGTTGTTAGCGCTAAAGTCCCTTCTTGTCATTCTTCACATCACTGCATTAACAACTGCACACAGCTGCCAGAACACCAAACTTGTGTTTTGAAACAATTCTTACCAGCTTTCTTCCAGATCTCCTCTGGCACGTATCCAGAAGTGGGCCTGTGAAGGAATTCCCGATGCGTGTCTAGGAAGAGCAGGGAAGGGGGTGGAGAGAAGGAAAGCACCGTCAGCATCCCATGTCCTTGCCCACAGCAAAGCCAGCAATGTCCCTGCTCTTGGCTTCGCCGTGTTAAAAGGCTGAACATTTCACTTCTAGAAAACACACAAAAGTAGCAAGGCCGGTCACTGGAGCCCAAGGAAAACAGAAGGTCACTGGTCTAAATGCCTCCTGGTATCCTCAAATCCAAGGCAAATTCATGTCATTAAACAGTATAAAATTTGGGAACACTCTTGCCAGCACTCTCTCACTGAGGAACTTTCCACAGGTATGCTTTATGATGTTAAAGAAACTAAAATCATATTTGATATTTTTCAAGACTCTGGCTGGTAGTTAACAAACTGAATGTAAGGGTAACGTAATTTCCACAGAGCTGTGATTCTACCACCTCTCTATAAATAGTGAGTCTATTCGATGGCTAAACAGTTCTCACACTTAATTATGGCCTAAAACTATCACTGAGCATTAAAAATTTTCAGATGAGTTAGCTCTGTAGATTTGACATGGGTAGAAACATTCACTTGGTCAAATGAAATTCAGTATGGGCTCTCCAGAAAAGGAAATGAAGTTCCACGTTAAATGTTGTGCTTATTATGTTGTCAAATTTTAACATTGGAGAAAATTAAACATAAAGTGACATAGGAATGGAAACTTTCAAAATAAAATGTTCACAGAAATGGCATGAACATTTTATGTTTTATATATGTTTGAAAATAAATGAAGTATATATGGTCCTCTATAGCTAAAATATGTACTACATGTCTTCCCTACTAGATTTCTGGATTTTTCAATGAATACTACATATTTAGAAGTCTTTAGGAAGCAAATAATCAATTGAACTTTTATAAAATGTAAATTATTCAACCCATGATAAATTTCAAGTAGAACTGAAATTTTCTCTACATATCTATATATGTAATACCAAGTGGGCTGATTAATTTATCTATGAAATGTGGAAAGTTAGAAGAAATTCAGTCCATTTTCCTATATTTTATGTAGCTAAAGACTGTCAAAAAGAAAGAAAAGCAGGATTAATGTAGCTAACTGCATGCTGTTATATTTGACTGCTTTAAATACATGTGAAAGCTTTAAATCTTGAATTATTAGCAAAAGCTCTGCACAGTTTGGTGAAGGATACACAGAAACTCTCTACAGCATCTTTGCAATGTCTCTCGCTCTCTTGTTTTTTGTTTGTTTGTGTTTGGAGACAGGCTCTTGCTGTGTAGCCCAGGCTGGCCTCGAGCTTGCTGTGTAGCCCAGGCTGGCCTCAAACTCACAGTGATCCTCCTGCCTCAGCCTCCCGAGTGCTGGGATTACAGGTGTGCGCCATCACACCTGGCTGCAATGTCTCTTTAAGCATAAAATCATTTCAAACATAAAAAGCTTTTTCTTAAAACTTTATGTTATAATCACAGGACTACTTAATAATCAGGTGGACTGGAAATATCCGTAAGTTGTCATAGGCACATTCATTTCCATAAAGCAAATGACAAAACCAAGACTTCTTTATTGAAGAAATTTTCATTTTGTTTATTTGTTTGTTTGTTTGGAGACAGGGTCCCACCATGTAGTTTAGGTTGGTCTTGAACTCATTATGTAGCCCAGTCTGGCCTCGAACTCTTGGCAATCCTCCTGTATCTGCTTCCCAAGTGCCAGGATTACGGGTGTGCATACCACGCCTGGCTGAAATTCTCATCCTTAAAAAAAAGAAAGCTAGATAAAATTGTTGAGTGCATATAGGACTTAAAGGAAATATGATATAGCTAACTACACTTTCAAGATCATCCTCCATACCACGGTAACTATTTCAAACAAACAAAGTGCAAATCCCAAGACTCAGGAGGCTAAGGCAGGAGGATCACTGTGCGTTCGAGGGCAGCCTGGGCTATGTACGGAGTTCAAGGCCAACTTGAACTACATGGTGAGACCCTATCTCAAGAAATAGAAAGAAAAAGAAAAGAAAAAAAAAGAAAAGAAAAGAGAAGAGAAGAGAAAGGAAGGAAGAAGAGAAAGAAGGGAGGGAAGGAGGAAGGAAGGAGGAATGAAGAAAGAAGAAGGAAGGAAAAGACAGAAGGAGGGAAGGAGGGAGGAAGAGAGAGAGAGAGAGAGAAATGAAAGAAAGGCAGGCAGACAGGCAATAAAGTATAATCAAGTTCATGTTTAGCCCTGTGACAGAGTGAGAGACTTATGACAACTGTAAAAGACAAAATTCTTTGACTTACATATAATTAATTAGGTAAGAATAGATCTATAAAGTCAAAAGATAAAAAAACCATCTCCAAAGTACCAAAAAAAAAATTTTTTTCGTTTAGCAGGTTAAGAAAATATTAGTAGGGCCGGTGAGACGGCTCAGCGGCTTAAGCGCCTGCCTTGCAAGCGCGAAGGCCCGAGTTCGACTCCCGGACCCCACATACGAAAAAGGGGCCAGTGATATCGCTCAGTGGCACGGGCGCCTGTTGGCGCGTGAGGTCCTGAGGTCGTCCCCCCGGTACCCACAAAAAAAAAAAAAAAAAAAAAAAAAAAAAAAAAGAAAATATTAGTAGGTTTTATTTTTAAAAATTGTCATTTGGTAAATAGTTAAATGTTATAACAGGAAATGTGGTTTTAAGTTTCTGAGCTCATGCATGAAAGCTACTAAGTACTAGTCCCAGGAAGTACAGGAATTAGTTTAAGAACCCAGTGGATCTGAATCTTAACTTTGCCAACTACTAACTACATGACATTGGACAATTTAGTCTCACTCCATGCCTCAGTTTCCTCCCCTGTAAAGTCAGGACACAACACTACTGCAACTTGAAAGTGCCGCCCCAAGGAATGACGGAGGTACTTCCTGTTACACGCTGGCATGACACGTCCTAAACTCTCAGAAGATGTTACCTGCTATTCACCATCTTCATTATTATTATTGTTGTTACCACATGACAGGATGTCTAGTAAGAATGAAAATACTCATTTCCTTACAAGTAACACTAAGAAAGCACTGTAAACTTTCTTTTTTCTCCCAGAACTTAATCAAATAGCTCAAAACTTCAAAGAAAACGAAACCACTGGGGAAGTTGGGATTAAGCAATACACCAAGTAATTTTTTAACTGCCAGAGCATATGTCACTTGAGGATAGAAATTATTTCTACAGTTACAAATTCAGTTCTCGTCCCCAGAAGCAAAAGTCTTAAATTTTACTTATGTCTCGGATGCTGTAGTCCTTACATTTACTAAATGTTAACACTTAGGACTCAGTCAACCTTCTACCTTCCATGTGTGTCTTGAGGGTTCCTTTACCACACTGGCTACACCTCCTTCAACTCCTCAATGACACAGTGCCATATCCACATAGTCCCACACTCCACCTGACCTGGAAACTCAAAAGAAACACCAAAGCCAATATGCAAAACAATATTTTTTTCTTTTTTTCCTTTTTTCTTTTTTTTTTGAGACAGGGTCTCGCCTTGATCTTGCAGCAATCCTCCTGCCTCAGCCTCCAGCGTGCTGGGATTATAGGCATGCGCCACCACACCCAGCACTAAACAATTTTCATAGCACTAATCTACTTCTATAAGATCTTTATTCAAAACAGCCAAATAAACAATTATAATATCCTCTCTATTTCCTGGTTTTTTTTTCTTTTCAGGAGGCCAGATTTAAAAAAAAAAAAAATGATTAGTATATGTTTGAGATACATAATGATTCCATTCATCTTAGGTAACTGGTGCATATATATACCACATCTCAATCATTTTTACTTCCCGTCCCCTCCTCCCCAACCTGTCTCACCCCATCCCAGAGCCGCTTCCCATACACTCCATTTCTCAGGGACTGGGTCCCTGGCTAAACATCAGATGTAACCATGGGAAGAACAGCGTGATCAGTAGTAGGTGTACTCCTCAGAATCTATTTGATTCCCTGATGAATAGCAAAGCTATTTTAATAGCTACAGAAAGCAAATGATTAATATTGTGAACATTTCTTTGGATTAAGAAGCAGCAATATCAGAATCAAAACAGGCAAAACTGAGCTTAAAAGACAAAAGAAAAGTTCTATAGTTGGTCAATAATGAGAACAAAAGACAATTCTTGTAGGACTTTGCTCTTTTATAATACTTGCTAATCTAGCAAAACCTAATCTAGACAAACCTTAAGATTCTAAGGCCTGAATTCTACAGAGGTTAATTCTTAACTATTAACTCTGAACCACCTATAAAATACCAGTTGCTATAAAAATGGAGTTGTTCTAAATGCAGTGGTAGAAACAAACACAGGCGAATCTACATGAGATCGCTTAAAATATGAGACATATACACATAGGTAACTACTGAGAGACGGAAAAATTTTAGAGTCCTTCTAATACAGCTGACTTTGAGATGAAAATTGTTCAAAGGTGGAGGGAAGAGGAGGAAGGCAGCCTCCTTAAGATAACAGATATCCACGAAGAGAAGGGGCTTAAGAGTGAAGGGAAATGCAAGACATTGGAAAGAACAGTGTATGGTGCGTGAAAGAGATGGAAAGCACACCACACATACGACAGAATGGAGACCACTGGATATTAGATACAGAAAGGGCCACCGTCCGTGCACAGGAAGGGGTGAGCTGAGACCCCTCGGAGAGCCCATTTGGCCTCCTACGACCCAGGACAGCAATGCTCAAAGCTTGGCGGCACCTAGGCGCGGCCTTCATCTTGTAGTGGGCAGAATGAGGCCGTGATCATGATAGTGTCTATTGCCAAAAACATCAAAAGAAAGGAAAGTTAAATGATTTTCGTCTTTACAAATGTGACCTTTGTTTTTCTGAAGAATTATAAATTCAGAAATCTCAACATGGGCCAGTGAGATAGCTCAGCAGCATAAGCGCCTGCCTGGCAAGCACGAGGCCCTGAGTTCAACTCCCGGTACCCACATAAAGGAAAAAAAGGGCCGGTGATATCGCTCAGTGCACAAGCGCCTGCTTGCAAGTGTGAGGTCCTGAATTTGACTCCCGGTACCCGCATAAAAAAAGAAAAAGAAATCTCAAAACTATGTTTCAGAAGTCCAAACTCAACCTGAAGGGATCTGAGATTTCCACGCTTGCATACCTAATGTTCCAGGACCATCTCCTTATTTTTAAAAGACGGACATATTTAACTAACAGTCTCTCTAAACCTAATATAGCTAAATACAGTAGACTTATTAAATACGGTAGGCATATGTGTTATGAAGTCAGTTGAGTGCTCATGACATGAATTTCTTTATGCGATATCAAAGAATCAAGTATATAAAACTCCAAGCTTTTACACACAGATATATTCCAAATAACTTGTCTGTGGTTTTTATATTATGGTGTTTATAAGCTGAATAATGTTCCCTTGGTTGGGGGAATATTTGTCGATAGCCATGTGTTTTGAATTAGGGTCCTAAAGGTCCAATAGGTTTGCTATACTAAAGACAGAATTCTTCTTTAATTTCTCTATCCATTAAATAAAGTAGCAACCCAAAATTACTGCTTAGAAATTTTCTAGATAAAAAATATCTAAGACTCTGCTATAATTTCACAATCATTGATGCCAAAAAAAGAAAAAAAACTTGGGCCGGTGATATGGATCAGCAGCATAAGCACCTGCCTGGCAAGCACGAGGTCCTGAGTTCGACTCCCAGTACCTGCAATTATAAAAAAAAAGAAAAAGAAAAGAAAAAATCTCCACTGATTTCAGTTACTACTATTCTTTAAAGCTCTTTTTAGATTGCACATCAGGAATAAGAGTAGTACTTATTTCACATCTCATACATGTCAGGCACTGTCTTACCTGCTTGCGACGTTTTAACTCACTTGATACAGAAATGCCTACGGAAGATGTATTATCACCATCCTCATGTTATGGATGAGGAAACCAAGGCACAGAATGGCTGCAACTTGCCAAAAGTCATGAAACAAGCATGGAGAGGAGCCAGGAATTCAACCTGCTCAGACTCTGTGCTTTTAACCTTTACACTAGATCTGAAAAGGTAGATAGCAAAGAGAAAATCTGTAATTTAGTCTTAGGGCACTCCTTGCCAACTCATCAATTTTAAAATAGGAATTCCTCCGCCCATTCAACAAACTCCTGAATTGCTAAGCTTTTTATGAATACTTGATTTTTTTCATTCCACTTAAACAAAAACCTTCTTTATGACATGTCTCTCTGGCAAGGGCTAAACACTTACCAAAACATACATGAAGGTACTTTCTACATTGCTCCCCTATCACACTATTCATACATTCAAAACAACACAAGAAATGAATGCATTCACATTCAAGGTTTTAGGTCTCAGTCCCCGATATTAGATAATTTTAAAAAACCCTCTCTGGGGACCGGTGAGATGGCTCAGCAGCTTAAGCGCCTGCCCGGCAAGCACGAGGGCCCGAGTTCGACTCCCGGAACCCACATACGAAAAAGGGGCCGGTGATACCGCTCAGTGGCACGGGCACCTGCTGGCGCGCGAGGTCCTGAGGTCGACCCCCCCGGTACCCACAAAAAAAAAAAAAAAAAAACCCTCTCTGAGGATATAGAAGACTTCTTGAAAACAGAGAAGGCACATAATGAATTAGAGAAAGAGTCCAGAATAGGCCAACACCAGAAAAAAAGAAAGTGATTTAAAGGAAATAAAATGTTAAGAACCAAGACAGTGATACAAACAGCATATTGAGAGAAAAAGGAACTGAACAGGAAAGGAAAAGAAAAGAACTAGAGGGACCCAGACAAAGAACATATGAAGTGCTCATCAGCATGTATGTACAGTATCTACATGTATTGAAGCCATTTTGCACCAGTGATTAAATTTCTCTCTGATCACATTAGCTCGCTCTTCAGTGAAATACACAATGTAACAAAACTTAAACCTATAAAAAAGTCACACTTTAAAAATGCATTTTCTAACACACCTATAAACCCAGAACTTTTGAAAGGTTGAGGCAGGAGGATCACAAGTTCAAGCCCAGCCTGAGCAAGTTAGCAACTTAGCAAGATCCTCTCTTAAAATAAAATTAAAAATAAAATGAAATAAAATGAAATAACATTAAATTAAATTAAATTAAATTAAATTAAATTTAGAAAGGGCTGGGAATGTAGCTAAGTACCAAGGTCTTGAGTTCAATCCATATATTGGTAAAATTTTTTTTTTTTTTTTAATGCGGGTACTGGGAGTTGACCTCAGGACCTCGCGCTTGCCAGGCAGGTGCTTACGCTGCTGAGCTATCTCACCAGCCCGGTAAAATAATTTTAAAATAGTATTTTCTGAAAAGTCCTTCAAGATATCAACTTGCGCTTAAAGAATGAAATAAAAAGTGTGTTCTTAGTGTTCAAAATGGTTTCAGGGCTGGGCGTGGTGGCGCATGCCTATAATTGCAGCACTCGGAGGCTGAGGCAGGAGGATCACCATGAGTTTGAGGCCAGCCTAGCCTACACAGTGAGCTCAAGTCCAGCCTGAACTATATAGCAAGACCCCGTCTCAAAAAGGAAGGAAGGAAGAAAGGAAGGAAGGAAGTTTCCAAAACTATTCACAATAGAGTATTTACTATCTGAGAAAAATACCTAGAAATGCATTAGTAATGCATCAATCATGCTATTTTTCTAGTCCCTCGTGTTAACTTAATACTACAGATAAATTTTAAAGTGAATGTGGGATTGAGTCCAACAGCATGAGCATCAATCACCAGAGTTTCATTCTCCTCTCTGCAGTCCCCAGAAGCAATCAAACATGGTGAGAATGTGTACGTGACTACACATCCCCGGGGTTTCCAAGTCAGGGATGTGAGTAGGTATCTCCTGTAATATATTCTGAATGTCTCACCTGAAACCAGACAGTTTAAGAATTGAGAAAATTAGGCTAAAAGAAACATACAACATAACCACAGGGTAAGGAGATCTGTATGTACATAAAAATGTAGACATCTCCATAGCTTTATATACATATGCACCCCATTAAAAACTTCCCAGTAGCAGAAAATAGATTTATTAGGCAATAATCCCTCATCCTTTCATTATACACATCAATACATTCAACTCCAAAGCTTGAAAGGGAGATGTAGAAAGGACTAAATGTAAATGATTGTGGTTCATGATTACAAACTACTTAACCTCCTACTTACAGCCACGCTTAGCTGCAGAAAACGGATGGCAAAGACTTCAGTAGTAAACTAACAGCCAGGTGTGGTTGGAGAGGCTGAGCAAGGAAGGCAGTAAGTTTGAAGCCTCCCTAGGCAACTAAATGAGGGTGTCTCAAAATAAAAAATTAAAACAAAGAGCGGAGGATGTAGCTCTGTGTGAAGGCCCCTCCAGTACCACAAAAACCCAATCCATCAACCAACCAACAAGGACACACAGGGAAGAAAATGTGGGATGCTAATATTTGTACACTGTGTAGCTCTTGACAGTCGTGATAGTTTCTTAATAGGCAATCTAGGGTTCTGTGTCTATAAAGAACATGACTGTTTTAATAGCGCCTAAACAAAGAAATGAAATGCTTGTAGCCACTGGATAGTATGACCTACAAAAGCTTAAAGCCAAAGTAACATCAAAGCTTTACCTAAAATAAAAATTCATTAAACATTAAAGTAGTATAACTTTTTACCTTTTTAAGTGCTTTTTCTAGTACTGGTGATAGAACCTAGCGCTTCCCACATGCTAGGCAAGTGCTCACACACATCAAGTACCCACCGCTGAGCTACGTCCCCAGGTCTTTTCATCTTTCATTTTGAGACAGAGTCTCTCACTAAGTTGCCCAGGCTGGCTGAGGACTTGAGGTCCTCCTGCCTCAGGCTCTGAGTAGCTGGGATTATAGGTCTGCACCTCTGCACCTGGCTTAGTATGTGTACTCACAAGGAAGAGTTCTTAAAAATCAAGTTTCTTCTTTTGTTAGAAAACACAAGGGCCAACCCTGTCTTCCTGGAGAACGTGGTATACATCAGCATCACATACCTGTGTGCAGCAGTAGTGACTCTGAACAGAGTGGCCTGCGTTCTGTGTGTTAAGGAAAACTCACTTAGCTATGAAGTCCAATCAATCATTGAGGTGTTTCTTTTGCAGTGGACAGCAGATAAAAGCAATCCCACCAGTTTGGGGGAAGTGAGGTGGCGGTCCTGTGCTTGTAACTAGCTATTCTCTTGCTAACTCTTCCACTGGATCCAAAGATTATGGGAGGAAGGAATGAAGCATATTTTTCCTTCATTATATTGCCTGGTCAAACCCTAGCACACCATAAGTGTTCAGTAAATAAATAGTGACTTAACTGATGTGTAACAGGGACCAGGCCAAACTGTTCAGTCCTGAGCTGTCACTCTTAAAGTTTTATTTAAGACTCAAATTTTTGGCCATACTGAATGGCCTATATTTTTCTTGAGCAAATCTGTCATAATTAACCAATTTTGTTCACAATAAGGAAACACAACATGTTTAATGTACTCTGTCCCAAATACTTTGGTTTAGACAATATTGATTCAAATCAAACTAAATTCTGTCTCCATTGCTTGCCTTACTACAACCTGACAAATGGCCCTTTGTCTTTAAAATCCACCTTAGAATAATGCCTACTGAGTATGGTAACAGCCACTCAGCACTTGGGATTAGCAGAAATTCAAAACTCTAAGTGTGTAGGCAAATGTGTTGGCTAGGAATACTTTTAATACACAGATAAAGTGACGAACAGCCAGAAAACGTACTTCGATAGTCATGGTGCCAATGAGGGCGATGTCACCAACTGCAGTTATGAGGTTGGTTCTGATCTGCAGCAAGAACAGTACTCTAGCCCAGTCACCTGACTCTTACATGGAGGTAAAGACACGTGCGAAGATGAGAGAATGAGGACCCACACCAATCCATCTGCACTGAGTTTTCTCCAGTGGTACACACACATAACGACCAGCCACATAGACAATGACACCTTATTATTCATTGCAGAAGAAGTTCAAAAGCTGCTCAAAAATTCTTTTAGTTTGAAGTTCATTCAATATCTTTAGCATTACCTTCTATTTATAATCCCAACAATCCCCAAATATCACTAAACACAGTTGCATACTAGCACTCAATCTCAAATGTACAGTTGTAACTGTCCTTAAGTAGAATTAATACAATCTTGATTAAGCACAAATTAAGATCAAAAAGCACAGAATGAGAGCTATGTCATTATAACTAATTTCCAAGTTGCACAGGCAAACCAGACAACTTTTAGATTTCTCATCCGGCATGGGTTTTGAAAATGAGTGTGTGAGTGTGAGTGTGTGTGTGTGTGTGTGTGTGTGTGCACAAGTGTGTATGTTTGGTATAAGATATAGCTACAGCCAGGCATGGTAGTGTATGCCTGTAATCCCAGCACACAGGAGGATGAGGCAGGAGGATTGCTGTGAGTTTGAGGTCAGCCTGGGCTACAGAATGAGTTCAAGACCAGCCTGGACACTGTGACTATTCCATTCCTTAGTCTTCTATTTTTACCTAGCTCTTACATGGCTTAATCTTATACTGAGTAATATTTTTCTCCAAAAGATATTTGTACATTCTCTAATGCTTGAGTTTGTTAATACATGAGAATGTTTACTTGTTGTCTTTAAAAAAAAAATAAATAAAGTTTGAAAAAAAAAAAAAAAAGACCAGCCTGGAGTACACAGCAAGACCTTGACTGGAAAAATAAATAAAATAAAAATAAAATAAAAACCGAACACCAAAAATAATAATGTAAGATACAGCTACAAAACAAGATTGTCTTACACGACAAATTAGAGCCCATAACCCTGTGTGCAGTGCTGTCGAACACTGGAGAACGGTGGAACCATCTGAGGGACTATTATGCGCACAGAAGCTGCAGGCCCAGCCCACGAGACTGGTTTTCTACCTCCGAGGCAGGGTCCTCACAGCAGCTGGAAGGGGCACAAACTTGAGCGATGGACCTGGAGTTCTGGTTCACTCTGAAACTCAGAACGTTCACCTGGAAAGAGTTTGAATTTTGTGCCAATCTACCCACTTTCATAACTGACGTTACGTGAAGTTCTTACTTTACTTAAATTCCCTGGGTATTCTTTATTTTTTTAAAGACATGATTAAAAAGAAATTCGGGGGCCGGTGAGATGGCTCAGTGGCGTAAGCGCCTGCCTGGCAAGTGCGAGGGCCCAAGTTCGACTCCCGGATCCCACATACGAAAAAGGGGCGGGTGATATCGCTCAGCGGCACGGGCGCCTGCTGGCGCGCGAGGTCCTGAGGTCAACCCCAGGTACTCACACAAAAAAAAGAAATTTGGTATTAATAGCACAGGAAATATCTGTTTAATATGTTCATCTAGCCAGGCACGGTAGCACATGTCTATAATCCTAGCAGTCTGGGAGGCTGAATCAGGAGGACTGCAAGTTTGAGACCAGCCTGGGCAACTTAGTGACTTAGGGAGACCCTATCTTTTTTTAAAAAGGACCAGAGAGGCTAGCTCAGTGTGAAGGTCCTGGGTTCAATCCCCAGTGCCCAAAACAAACAAACAAAAAATAAACAAAAAATAAAAACATGCTCATCTGAAGCCAAGATACCTAATGCAACTGGGTCTGGGTTGACTGGACTTTGTTGCCTGGAGTGGCTGCTGCTGCCACCGCCGCCCTTTTTCAGATCCTCAGCGTCACTGTACCGCCGAATCCAGTAATTCAGTTCCTCCCGGTCTGCTTCCTGACATCGCCTTAGGACGGTGAGTGAGCGCCTTGTTTTTTCTACCATGTCCATTATGCAGTTTAACAGCTACATGAGAAACGGGAGAGGGAAGAACACATAATTCACCACAAATTAGACAATGTGGTGGACAATAAAACAAACTTTCGGGACAGTGAAAGATGCAGTTTTACTCCTTAAAGCTTCAATCCAATATTTCCAACAGCTAGATTTGAAATTCAAACCCAATAGGTAAGCAAAGTCCATGGGAATGAGGAGACAAAGGAGGAGGTATGAAAGTGAGTGTGACTGATAGATTTCATCTAAGGGTAAAGTCTCCCTTTGCAAATACTAAGCCCATTAGCTGGGTACAGTGGCGCATTTCTGTAGTCCCAGCACTCAGGAGGTTGAAAGAGGAGGACTGTTATGAGTTCAAAGCCAGCCTGAACTACAGGGTGAGACTGTCTCAAAAAACAAAACCAAATACCAAGTGCATTAGTCTATATAAACTAAAGGACCCTTTCACAATAAATCAGTGGCCCTATTGGGCTATCTTTTTCTAGGATCTAAATTTTACTCTCCTAAATGGCTTATATCAATTTAGAAACCTAATCCCATATTCTACTGCAAATGCTCACACTCAGTTTCTCACCCCCAGGACAGCTGCAAACAATACCTTCAAAGCATCTTCAAGCTTTTATTTTCTCACATAACGGCATTTCAACGGTTTTCAAAACATTTTTAAACCTAAATGATAAGTGATGTCTTACATGATCAAGATGTTTCCACTCTTCCGCCCATTCTCGGTCCGTCAGTCTGTGATCAATCATTTCTTCTTGACGTGTGCCATGCAACCCTACAAATGGAGAGACACAGGCCTTATCACCCCTGTCTGGTAATGCAAGCAGGCACACAGGCAGGGCTATGTGGGCAAACCCAAAGATGTGAAAATATATTTGATTCTGATTGGAGACACGAGTTATATTTAGATTCAGAATGATCTAATAGCTTCTTCTTAGAATGATAAAATGTTACAACTAGAAGAACTTGTAAGGCCATCTGGTCAGAACCGTTTATTGTACACTTGAGGAGGCAGAGTTAAGTCAGAACTAATTATCCACGCAACACTTCCTAAGTAAAAATATAAATACATTCTTAATAAATACCAGAAACTGGGGCTGGGGGGTGTGGCTCAATGGTACATGTTTAGAATGCATGAGGCCATGGGTTCAGCACTAAATAAACACAGGAAAGTAGATGCAGACATTAGGTGATTTCAAAATGTGGCTGTCCTATATTTAAAATAAAAATAGCAATTGTCATTTTTCATGGGAGGGATACACTTGTTGGTAAAAAAACAATAAAACAAAACAAAACAAAACTTGCATTTCAGCACACCTATAAATGAATACAACCCTCATACACATACCTCATAAAATTTGGCCATGAAGAAGGGCTTGGATAATACGAAAGGTACATACGTTCATTTAACAAAACATATAAACATTAAAGAAAAGGTCAGGGCCGGTGAGATGGCTCAGCGGCGTAAGCACCTGCCTGGCAAGCGCAAGGGCCCGAGTTCGACTCCCGGAACACACATACGAAAAAAGGGCTGATGATATCGCTCAGCGGCACGAGTGCCTGCTGGCGCGCGAGGTCCTGAGGTCGACCCCCGGTACCCACCAAAAAAAAAAAAAAAGAAAAGTTCAATGTGTCAGTTGTAATTTGCCAAATATGTGCAAACCAAGAAACTGAAAATCCTAACCTGAAGTCGATGAGTATGAATGTTCTCAAGCATCATAGTTATACTACTATGGAGACGTAACATGCACATGTTTACCAAGTGACACTAGAGAACAGGAATGAACATGAGCAGTCTGCAAAAAGGCCCATCTGAATATGAAGTGTATGTGGTCCCACTAAAAGGACAGGATAGGAGGCTCCCATCCAAGATGCCTAGAAATGTGTTCTTCCTCTTACAGAGTAACCGTGGCTAAAGGCCTTTACATTCTACTGTCAAGGAAAGGCCTTATACCAGTGATGGCAAACCTTTTAGAGACTGAGTGCCCAAACTGCAGCCCAAAACCCACATATTTATCACAAAGTGCCAACACTGAGATTAACCCTGAATACTGAGGATTCAGTTTAGGAGAAAAACAACTTATCCGATGCCTGGCTGCTGGGGTGACATAGCTTGCATGCTGACAGAGAGGGCTCTGCTGGCCTGCTGCGCCACATGTGCCATAGGTTTGCCACCACTGCCTTAGACTACGGCAATATTTCTATCATAAGTGGCTCAGGCTATTCTTGTGTGCCACTCCTCACGCTGTGAACAGCAAATTAAGCCTGGTACAGTTAGGCTTCCAAACATTGATACTCCTTCTCTGAGAGCCACAGGTGAGAATTAAATGACAGTAAGAGTTAAAAGATACTGCATTTCGCTTTCTGTGAAAACTAAGGGTTCAGAAATCCTTTTAGCTGGCAGAGAAAAAAAGGAGTCACATGACTCTTTTCAGCCAACCACAAAACACAATTTCATGTATAACTGATGGAAGTGAACAAATGCATGACAGCTCTTGCTCAGACCAAAAGAAAAAAAAAAAAAAAAAAAAACCACAAAATTCCTTGCAAAACTCTTGCCCAATTAGAACATACTGAGATACACTTTAAAAATTAAAATTGTCAATGCCACCTATTGGTAAAAAAGTAAAATTGCAAATATGTCTTAGTAATTTGCGTAACAGAAAAGACATTGGGGGAAAGTAATAGTTATTGCTGTTTGTTGTGATTATTTCAAGTTGAAATGTTTGCAAATATGTAATTTTTGTTGACTTATTTGTTGCTTGTATTTTAGGGAAAAAGCACTACTGTTAAAATTAGTCATCACAGAAAACAACCAGAAAGTGATAAGAATATAAATATGATAGGAAGTTCCCTAACAGTGGAATCTAAGTATTTGCCTTTGAAGGCCAAGAGCTCTAGAGGTTTTAAAAGTTTCAAAAAAGCTAGGGATGGTGGCACACATCTGTAATTCCAGCACTTAGGAAGCTGAGGCAGGAGGATCACAAGTTCAAGGCCAGCGTTTGGCTACATCATGAGTTCAAGGTCAGCCTCAGAACTATATAGCAAGACTGTGGCTCAAAAAAAAAAAAAAAAAGTTTCAAAAGTTCAGCAAACTAAGACAATAAGGATACATGCTCTAACACCTGGAATAACTACACAGCAACCAGATACCTGTGGCTAGTGGGATTCTAGCATTTGTAGAACAGAGAGAATCTTCATTTCATTTTCTAAAAATTAGTAACATTAGAAACATGTTTGAGCCCAAGCGCTTGGTGAAGAAATATAGGATTCATTTGCTGCTTTTGAATTCTGGAGGTCATTTGTTAGAATCAAATCTTTACAAGGAAAGAGTAAGACATAAAAATTCTACATTTCTTAGTATCTCTACTTCATATTCTTAAATACTCAGCAGCACACAATGTTTAATTACACGTACAATACCAGAAGGATGTACTAGGGGAAAACAGCTCATGATCGTTAAGGAGTATATTTTCCATGTGTGGGAAATTTGGCCCTATAGTTGAGTCTTAACTGATGCTTATGTTTCAGAAATTTTAGCTAACCAAGCTAAAACCCTAATCTTACTTATAAACTAATGTTGCTTACAAAGTTATCTTATTAAAGAATTCCAGTGAGTATATGTCCTTCATGTAATGGGCACTCAGGAATCATACTACACTAAGTAAACCTTCATGGTAATTTTTATATTCTCAAAATGGCAGCCGGATGTAACACCATAATCTGCCACTTACACATCAAGATTTTATTTTACATTAGCACACACTAAACTCTGCCAGACTTTAGGGATGGTTAAGTAGCTGCACATATTTAGAGATTAGCACTATTAGTTTTATAAGCTAATATAATTAAAAGGTAAGGAGCATGGTCTAAAGAAAATCACATAAAACCAATGGATACAGATATAACTCATAAAGGGATATTTTACATTACTAGATGAAAACATAATCATCGCACAAAAGCGTAATTACTTCCTTGCTGATTATTTTATAGTGCACTGTAACTAATATTTCACCAAATAGCATTTGCTGCCTAAGAAATAGGCCATTTCCTAGCACCTACAACAAGGGATCCCTTCAACACAGTGACCTGATGCCCCCGCTGCCATTTAAAAATGACCAATCACACTGTGGGGGCTAGAAGTCACAAATAATGGTAAGATTTTTGCATAAAAGGGGGTTGTTATCATATTTGATTTTGAGGTCAAAATATCAGTCCAGATTGAGAAATAACCAATTCTGAAAGCTCTTCAGAAACAGTACCTGAGAGAACATTAGACAGATTGGCTGTTAAGAAGGCACAAATTATACGCTTAGGCATTTGTCTGACGTACTATATAAATGCAGAAATTACTGTTGTGGAGAACCAGAACTACTAATTTACTATCTCACAAGCAGAGCCTCAATCATCTCTTCCCCCGCCCTGGCTGCTTTCTAAACATTTTGATTCTGTATGGAAAGACAAGAAAGACTTTACACTTGGCAACCTAGTTGGAAATCTAACATAAACTTCTGCAAATCAGGCAGTCTGTTCCTCTGAAAACAAAAAACTGTCACTATTATTCAAGCAGTGGACAGCTGGCTGACTGTGGTTCCCAGAGTCCTGCATTCTCAGCTCTGCATTCTGGTTTTTCACTTGGACTTTGTCCCTTCTTCTTTCCAGTACCCTGCCCACCAAATCACCTATGTCAGGAACATTTGCCAGCAACTAGTTATGGGGTGAAGGAAATCCTGTGGTGGGTGAGATGGACACAGGAGATAAGAAAAGGAAACAGGGCTGCCTGTAGCCCTCAGCCTCATCAACAATTAAGAACTGAAAGTATCCTAAGAACAATGTCCTTCCTTACCACCTCACACCACCACTTTGACCACTGGTCATGTACCAAACTTACCTTGTTCATCTTCTCTCTGCTTTTCACGGTAGACACTTGTTCTTTAGAAAGCAAAGTTGCCTGAAAGCTTTACCTCCAACAGTTTTATGTAAAAAAGGAACGGACACAGGCAAACAGAACACATATTTGCCCAAACTCACTCCTTATATTCTGATCTGATACAAAACTGGCAATACTAATTTTAATCACTTGTGCCATCAAGCAAAGGATCAAGCATGCCTCAGGAATATCTGTCCAGGTAAACCACAGATAGCATGCCATGTAGTATTTTAAAAAGACAGAATATCAAGGGGACAGGAAATGTAAAAATGAACTTTGATGCCATTTGAATAAAATATACAATAAAAGAAACTACTTCTTAAAAATATCTGTGGCATGCCAGCTGTGGAGGCATGTGACTAATTCTAGCACTGAGGAGGCTGAGACAGATGAATCACGAATTCAAGGCCAGCCTGGGGTACACAGCAAGACTGTCTCCAAACAAAAAAATTGTAGCAGGTAGACTGCATCTAAAATCACTCATGTTAAAAAAGATTTTGAACTAAAAATTCAGAGTATTTTCATTATCACAAATAAGGGCGTTACATTAAATATGATGCCCTGCTCAAAAAAAAAAAAAAAGTGCTGTCATAAAGAAGACAGAGAGAGAGAGAGAATATTAATACTAACCCAGTTTTCTCATACAGAAGACAACATAAAGATAGAGAATTTTTACCCCTATCAGATTTCAAGCCTCAAATTCAGTTAAGAAGACAAGTCTTCAAGCGGCCAACCCAAAGGAAATGAACAGATCCTTAGCCTTACCCATAGGTCTGTTTCTGTCCCTGAGGTCCCTGTGGCTGGGGTGTCGATAGGAGTCCCTGTAGTGGTGGGCAATGGCCATATCATCCAAACGGTAATGCTGAGGTGGAGGTGGGGTGGGGTGAGGCAGGCCATTTGGCTGGTAGGACAAGCCGTTATTTGGACTGTACCGCTGGCCGGGGCTAATAGTGCACGGTCGCTTGCTTGGATGCTCTGAGTGCAAAGGCTCTCTGTCAAAGCCATTTTCTTTGGTTCTGAGGGGGGAAGAGAGAGAGTTTCGTTTTATAAAGTACTCAGAAACCAGCATAGTTCAGACACTCATATTTGAGCTTGTAATATCAACAGAATATTCCTTTTTCGGCCAGAAACTTTCCAAACTCAGCTTCCCAGGAAACCTATGGGGATTCAGAGAGACCCCACACCGAGCCTGAGATGATCACCAGACTGCACACAGGGGAGAACACGCCAGGGTCAAATCAGCAAACATCTTTGCGGTGAAGCTCATGTGGTTGAGTCACAAATAAGAGGAAACCCAATCTCCTCCACAGATAACATTTTCATGCAAAACACAGAGTACTTGACTTCTAACAAGTTCCCCTAAGACTGATTGTATTTGGTGAAGATTCATCGGGTGGAATATCATCACCATCTGGATGAACGAGGACCACGCACTCCACCTGGCATCTCACTTCCGCAGCAAAGAACACCTGAGAGCAGTGCCGTCCAATACAGTAACCACATGTGGCAATTTAAATTAAGATGTTGGTTAATTAAAATTAAATAAAGCTCAAGTTCAATCCTTCAATAGCTGTATTCACATTTCAGGTGCTTGACAGCCACCTACGAGGGCTACTGGCTACAGAACCGGGCTGCAAAGGTACAGGATGCCCCTATCATCACTGAAAAGCACTGGAAAGCAATGATCCAAGTGGGTTGACACGGTAAGCAAAGTAACACCCCCAACCCCAACACTGTCTAGGGCTGCCAACATAAGCATCAGTTGGACAGTGCAACCTGGGACTACAAGGAAAATCTAAGTCACCACTTATTTTAAAGTTGAGAAAACACATGCCCCAGAGTGTGCGGGTCCTGTCTGGGGTCACTGGGTAAAGCAGGACAGGCACACCCTGGGTGCACTTTATCAGATGATCCACAGAACTGAACTTGGCTTTCACGAGGAATGCGTCCCATAAATGAGACCTGATAACTAATCACTGCTCCTCGATTCTCAAACAAAAGTAGGGCTAAAGAAATATTTGCTTGCTGAATATATCTCTATGGCTTAGAAACTAACCCAATATACTTAGTAAGACATAAACATGACAAGTGAAAAAATTTAAAAAGGGAAGTAGTTTAGTGTGAAAGCCTTGGGTTCAGCCCCCCTCCACAAAAAATGTCAGAAACAAATCATATCCGACTTTGGCTGAAATCACAGCTCTGAAATTGTTTTACACAGCAGCTGGGCCTCCTGATGAAACCAGCACGCTGCCTGTTCCTAGGCTAGGAGTAACATCTACTTTCCCAGAGACTCTTCCACATGAGAATCCTACCAGTGCACAGGGGCTGCAGATCTCCCCATGCCTTTTTAAGTTGATAAAACAATAGTTATAAAGGCCTGAAGACACTCTTCCTACTTTCCAGGCATCTAGTGACAGTCTTTGATAGTATCAGAGGAACATCTGAATGCAAAGTGAACCAACCATGGAGATTACAAGGGCAACAGTGTTCTACAATGACCATCCTTCACGTTCCTTGAGGGTGGAGTCCCAGTGACAATTTGCACACCCTAGATCAGTGATGGTGAACCTTTTAGAGCCTTCAACGATCACCAACAGCCCATAGCGGTGAGTGTGCCATAGGTCCGCCACCACTACCCTAGATTGAGAAGGATAAAGGAGTCTGAGATAGAAGAAAGTACAAGCACACAAAGGACAGAGAAAAAGGTCTAGTGAATTTAATGTGAAATGAGAACAGGCCTGCGACCAGCTACAGGATAGGCTGCTCTGGAGACAGGAGACTGGCCAGCATTGCAAATGACAGCTCCACATCATCCCCAGGGGAGTGGCAGCCAGAAATCTCCACACTGCTCCCATCAAGTACATGTCTGCACTAAAACATACTGACTCCATGCATATTGATCACTGGTACTAGACTAAAATATCCAGTGTAACTCAGACATGACCTAAACGCATTGCTTTAAAATAATTTTAACAGCGAAAGGAAACATTCTAGATATTGATTTATCTCCTAAGAGTATACCTATGTGACTCTAATCTGTATTTCCATATCCTATGCATTTCTGAATAATACACTTCAAAGTTCAATGCATATTACTAGCACAGTTGGAAAACACTGAAGACTAGTAGCAGCTATGAGCATAATGCTAGTACAACACCTACCTTACGGGCAATGTGATGTAATGGAAAGAGCACTGGACTGGAAATCAAGACACCTGAGATCTAGTCCTGGCTCTTCCACGACTAGCTGCGTGACCTTGGGTAAGTCACTTAACCTCTCTGGACCTCAGTTTGCTCATCTGCAAAATGAAAGGGTTGGACTAGATCAGTGGTTTTCAAACTGTACCACCTGAGATGCTTAAGGGCTTCTGCAGGTAATGAACTTTTCCCCCAACCAATAAACACTATTCTTATGTTTTAGAAAACTGAGATTCCATCTAAGATTTCATTTTTAAAGGAAAAAAATATACTGCTAAAATCAAGTTTGAAAACCACTGGACTAGGTTCCTGACATTCCTTCCAGTTAAAAAATCTGACAATTCAATTATTCTGTTACAATACTCTAATTATTCTATACAGCTAAATGTGATGGCCATGCAGACCAAAGCACATGGGGCTGATGGTCCTCAGGCCAAACCACAAGCAGGTAAACTGAACACTTTCGCTAAGTTCTCTGCTCTCTGCTTTCAACGATTTATTACTTATAGCTTGCTTTTTGGTGTGTGTGAAAAATTAAACTCCTCTAAATATCTCTGAGCTGCTCTGGTAGCATTTCTATGTAGTATGTCAAACCGGCCCTACCTATGGTTTTCTCTGTTTCAGTGACGATGGAAACAACACAGAAGAATCCTGACAATGCTCAAACAGTTAGATGTTATTTACTTTCATCCTCACATGAGCCTTCTGATCAATGCTATTCCTTTGGTGATCCAATTATATATTAAAATAAAGAATATTTCCCCCTAAACCAAGGGCAGTGACATCCTAAGAGGTAGGGCTAGGAGGCTCTTCCCGTCTATGAGGTCCCTGCTGTCCCATCCTGGGTCCCCTCCCTCTAGAACTAGCACTATAGTAGAGCTCATCACCTCATGGTTACATTCCAACAGCAAAGCACTGAAACTCACACAGCTCACAGAAATAAAGCTGTACAGGGGTCACCCTGTTGGTTCCTCAAATCACTGGTGAATGTAATTATAAAGCCAAGTGGTCCATAATAGTAACTAAAACAACTCAATTGCTATTTGTCTATCCATTTATTAGAAGTGCCTACAACTACACACTTTAAGAACTAGGAATTGAACTCAGGGCCTTCACACTCCAACCCTTTCTTAAATTCTTTTTTATTTTGAAACAGGGTCTCATCAAGGCACTAAGCTGTCAAGGCTGGGCTAGAATTTGTGATCCTCCTGCCTCAGCTTCCCAGAGTGCTGGGAGTACAGGTGTGCATCACCATGTACTCCTAGCAAACAAAGTATAGCAAATTTCCTTAGGCAAATTCCATATTTGCATTTTTCTTTGTTGCCCTTTTCAAAGCGTATTATGCAAAACTAAATACTTTCTACCGTCCCACACCAACATACCCCTGAAATAACTCCAGTTCTACAAGGAAATCCACCGTGTCTCATGGCCCTGGAAGCCATTTACGGTTTCTTAAAACTCTAGGTAGATTCTATTTCCCTGCCAGAGGACACTCTCCCAAACGTGACCGCACCACTGCAAAGTGTGGCCCAAGCCACTCCTCTGTTGATGTCTAACATCCTAGGAGCAGAAGATCATTCAGGATTCCCTTGTGTAACCTCAGGTAACTTAACTTTCTGGCCTCAGTTTCCTGTGCAGGGAGATGGGACTAATAGGAAACAATAACTGGAAACAAGCACAGAGGTGGCCAGAGTCACACTTTCCCACACCTCGTGTCTCGCCCCCCACCCCAGTTCCTCAATCACAGACTTACAAACTGACTACTTGAAAAATGAAACAAATTTTTTTTTTTTTTTTTGTGGGTACTGGGGGTGGACCTCAGGACCTCGCACGCCAGCAGGCGCCCGTGCCGCTGAGTGATATCACCGGCCCCTTTTTCGTATGTGGGTTCCGGGAGTCGAACTCGGGCCCTCGCGCTTGCCAGGCAGGCTCTTACACCGCTGAGCCATCTCACCAGCCCAAAACAAATATTTTTAAAGGTCCATATGAAATACATAACAAGCTTGGTTAGTATACAATGGTAATCCCTTAGTAATGCTCATAAGTAGTGTAACAAACAACTTTAAGTGGGGGAAATATTGCTACAAAAATTGCCTGAAACTGGGCATAGTGGCACACACCTATAATCCCAGCAGTCTGACAGGCTGAGGCAGGAGGACCACAAGTTCAAGAGCAGCCTGGGCAACTTACTTAGTGAGATCCTCTTTCAAAATTAAAAAAAAAAAAAAAAAAAAAAAAAAAGGGCTGGTGAGATGGCTCAGCGGCTTACGCGCCTGCCTGGCAAGCACAAGGGCCAGAGTTCGACTCCCGGAACCCACATACGAAAAAAGGGCCGGTGATATCGCTCAGTGGCACGGGTGCCTGCTGGCACGCGAGGCCCTGAGGTCGACCCCCGGTACCCACAAAAAAAAAAAAAAAAAATTAAAAAAAAAATTAAGAGCTGGAGAGGTAGCTCAGTGTGAAGGCCTGGGGTTCAATTCCTAATACTACCCCCCCCCCAAAAAAAAATTGCTCTAGGGAGAGGAAAAGTGATGCAACATAATAAGCTTAGAATGGGAAAGAACCCTAAATTGGAATCTTAGTCCTGTTACAAATAAATACGTTACACATGATAACTGCTTGCTGCTTGGTGACAGGCATTTCAGAATGAGTGTGTCTAACCTGGCTCTATCTTTCCCTTGTGATTCCTGTCCTCCTTCTACCTCATGACCCAAGTGGACACTTGGAAGTCATCCCTCAACTCTGTTCTCTACATCCAAGTCCTGCTGTGGATCTCCTTCCTGTAACAGGACACCTTTACTCGGTCCTGTCACACTGTTATCTGGCCCTGCCAGCATCTCAGCAGAACCCGAGTCCTCCCGACCTGCTTGCCATTTGTCTCGATGGCCACACACCCCACACCTCAGCCTGGGCTCCTGGGCAAATAAGGAGTTAGACAAGGATAAAACTCCTTTGAGGTCTAACACCTGCTCAACACTGAGATTTACTCTAATTCTTATTTTATTCTTAAATTTTAGAAATACCTATCTAAATTTTAGGAAGTAAAAGTTCTGTTAAAGAAAAGATCAAAGGCATTAACAATTCAGTATCAATCCTATCTTCCTCTCCCCTCTTTTCTAACACATGAGATTATTTAAAGTTTCCATGGAAGGACTAGACATTCAATTGAGAAAATCATTCTTGTCATCATATTTCCAGAAAATAATTTGGTAAGAGGTGTCTAAAGAAATTGTGAGGATATGTGCAAGTTTAAGTAAGAATTTCACATGATGTGTTTTTCTTGGTGTGGAATAATGTATCCAAAACAAACCAGATTACAAATTCTCCTTAAAAAAGAAAATCAAAACTAATTCTCATGACAACCTGCAGTGGCTGCTGTGTTTTCTTATCACTTTGGAAGAAGTGGGACACTAAACGGTGAAGAACAGAGAGGGAGATGCCACGGAACCTCCACTTCTGGGCCAGATGGAGAGAAGCGCTTTTAATCTGTCCATTGCTGAACAACCACCTGGGAGAGAGGATTTCCTGTGCAGCATGCTAATGTCTGCAGAAGTAAATAAGAGGCAGGTGGGTGTTTGCCACTCTAGACACACAAGCAGGATGCCCGGACCTTCAAGGATTACAACCTGCAGGTTCCTGGGGCCGCCTGAGCCTTCCCTCCCAAAGCAGGAAGGTGGAATTCTTCCCTTGTCACCTGCCTCCTGATGCTGGCCATCTGCTCAGCAGCTAGAGAGCCTGTGGCCGGCTGTCCCCTAGTCATTCCTAATCCCTGCCACCAGCTGAAGTATTCCATTTTGATTCCTCCTGCTGCCTGGAAATACTCTTTCTTATTCTAATTTGTCATCTGCATGGTCCGGACTGCAGCATTCCAGCTTTTTTCTCCTCAGTGAACCAATCTCAGCATTTGGTTCCTGGGCCACTGGTGGCTACTTCTGCTATTGTATTTCAGAGATGCATCTTGTAAAACCAAATAAATAAATAAAGCCTGTTGGGGGTGTTATTTGATATAGTATTGAAAATGCCCACATTAAATGTAACTTGAATAATTTATTTGTTCCAGTAGTGGGAGGGGTGTTTCACATATTTTGCTTTATTTTGTTTTAGGTACCCAGTATGTGTAATGCTGAAGTTCACGATAGTGCCTGAACATCAATGGGAATACAAAGATGGGTGAGACACAATCCCCTTAATCTCCATAAGATTACGAGATACTAATTTCTTTACCATAAATGATTTAATTGGAGCTATAAGACTTGTATAGTTTTACACAGGATCTGTACACAGAAAATACCATAAAAACAGTACAAATGTGGAGCCAGGCATGGTAGCACACTCCTGTAATCCCAGCACTCAGGAGACTGAGGCAGGAAGCTCTCTTGTGAGTTCAAGGCCAAAGTGGGCTACACAGTGGGTTCAAAACTAGCCTGAACTACATAGCAAAACCTTGTCTCAAAAAAAACAAAACAAAACAACAACAAAAACACATTACAAATAATGCCGTATGGGAGATCAGAAGAAGGAAGCTTACTCCAGAATATATTCTCAAGAAAGTAGAGCTTTGTGGTCACAAGGAGTTAGCTTTAACCTTCGGCTCTGCAATGTGTTGGCCATATGAACTCAGGAGGGCTTAACCTCTGAGAAGCTTGGAGTTTGCATCTGAGAAATCCAGGACTGATTTTCTCAGAGCTACTGAGAGGGTTATAGGAAAAAAACTCTCTACAGAGCCTAACACATATTTGGCACTCAACAAGTTAGTCAAAGCCCTCTGACTTCAAGTTGGAGCATCCCAAGGCTGGTGGTACAGAAGCATGGTTTTAGAACAAAGGCATTTGAGCTGGAGAGCCTGGGTTCGAATCTCCTCAGTACTCCTCAGCCACAGGACTCTGACATACAGTATTATCCAGCCCTCTTGAATATATGATAGCGAGCACATCACTTCACACAGCATCTGGCACGTCTTCAGCGCTCAGCAGACAGCAACTGTTATTAGAATACTGAGGACAGGGAAGCCTCCATCCACACAGTAGATACTGAGTCAGGCTGTGAAGTGTGAATAAATCAAGACAGATAAGAAGTGGGAAGGGGAGCAAAAACCATGCGTGGGAACACCGACCAAGGCATGAGGAGTAGAAGCAAAAAGTAAGTGTACAAGTTAAGACTGAGGCCGGATGTGGAGAAATCAAAACGTCCTCTACAACCATGCTTTCTTCCTCACCGTATACACGTAAACTAGTGCTATCTCACTAGCAGGCTTCACTACTGGTGTGACGAATACAAAAAATAATCACTACAGGGATAACACACTTTAAAAACTGAGGAACTCATAAAAGATACAACAGAAAACAAGAAAGGATGAACATAAAATTTCTATTTTTTTCATGGAATACTAAATGCAATAGAGCATACAAATTGAATTCTTCGTTTGTGCAATCAACTGCATGATTTCTTATAAAGGGTACCTACTATTTCTCATTAGAAAGATGAGAGTATTGAAACTTTGTTCATCTTACAGACAAGGAGAAGTGGACCTCCTCAGTCCAGCTGATAGGTAATGTAATGACAACCTCACACACCTCACCCACACTGTTTCAAGAAGACTACCTTTCAACCCTCCAACCTTCAGCATTTTCTAACACTCATTAAGCCAAGAAACCTGGCTCACTGTGTCTCTTCTATCATTGAAATGATTTATAAAACCTCAGAATATTATGCTATGGCATTTACTCACTTGAGTCATTATAGAAAAGAAATAAATAAGAGAAAGTCAGGAAAAAAACCCAATTCTTAGTTGTGCTTTCCCTATTTCAATCCTGCACATAAGAACATATCTTTTGCCAGGCGTGGTGATACACCCCTGTAATCCCAGCACTCAGGAGGCTGAGGCAGGAGGATTGCTGTGAGTTCGAGGCCAGCCTGGGCTACAAAGTGAGTTCAAGGCCAACCTGACCTATATAGCAAGACCCTGTCTCAAAAAGACAAAAAAAAAGAACGAATCTTTTGCACCTGGAAGATTTCAGGTATGTAAATATGCTGGTTTCTCAACTGAGACACTTCGTGACTTCAAGCATATTCTTTGAGGTTCGCGTTCGTCAAGTACGAAGAGGAGGGGCTGGGCTGGTACAGCTGTAGGATCCCTCCCAGGTAACAAATTATGTAAGTCTAAGGTTCAAGCAAATCTTTTTAGGAAATATTTAAGTATAAGGGAGGAGGAAAAAACATTATCAACCCAACTAAATACCCTTTGTCATAGAACTCTAGAAGTGTTAAACTGAAGCTAATGTGCAGCATGGTCATATTTAAATGATGATACATGAGAACGGGATTCATAGCATCAATCATTTGAGATAATGAGGGGAAAGAGAAAACAACAAAAACAATGGCACCCATACAACAACAAAGGTCACTGCATTTGGTTTCTTAGCAAGAAAAGTCCTCTGAGTCAGAAAAGGAGCATAACAGGTGAGAACACAATATTAAAGGCAAATCTGGACAAAAAGCTTCACTATTAAGGCTGTGAGAAAGGAAAGACAGGGAGGACAAGCATTCTTCTAAAACCTCAGTGATTTTCATTCACTCTGCATTCTGCCTGTAGCGGAGCACTGTCTGACTGCGCTTCCCCTCTGCACTGTGCGTGGAAACGTTCGTGTCTTTCTGAGCAGTCATAGCAAGCAGGAGTATGGTGCCCACGGCTTCTGGTCTTTATGCGCGAGGGTTCCTTCCATTTAACTGACTCCAAGAAAAGCTCCAGTCCCCTTTTTCAGCACATTCCATCACAGAATGACAAAAGAATAAAGATCTATGACAAATAACAAACTTATATGGTAATAACAAATCAGAATTTTCTTTCCCTAATATTTTGGGTAAAATAGCATGATTTTTAAATGAAAATTGTCCTTTTCTAACTTGAGTTCTGCAGTATTTTACCACAGACCTACGAATCAGGGACTCTACCCTGAGCTGTTTTTAAAAGAAACTAGAAAATATTTCACTGTCCAATACGAGGAAAAATAAAGAAAGGGTAAAAAAAAATTGGGGATTTCCCTGCAGTATTAATTCATCTGCAAACAACAATAATATTTTTAAAAAGGAAAAAAAAACTTTAACAGTAATATTTAAGGTTGAGAAGAAAGTTTAATCTGCCAAAGCCCATTCCTGAAACATGTGATGACTGCTTAGTACATTAACTCAGCAATCGTCATAGAATTTAAACCCCCAAAGTTGTAAACAAAATATAGAGCACTCTTTTGTTCGTGACATGTCATGAACAAATTACCAAAATGTGTTTTCTCCTCAGGTGTCAGTTTTTCCCTCTTTTAGTGACTGATGGCTCCCAGTGTTATTACAGAAACAGATTGATCTTTTTAATGAGCCAGTTTAATAGACTCCAAAATCTCACCGTGGCTGCTCATCCATGTCAGACCATATGTACCAACAAAACATTCAGTAAAAAAAAAAAAAACTCCGCTGTCAGACAGCGCCATACTCTATAAAATTTCATATAATAGAGCTGGATATACAGATGCATAACTAGAGAAGAAGAAGATGCATATGCAAACAAGGTGCAGGAAATATATTAAAAAAAATACTGTAGAGGCCCATATTGCCTTGGCTCTGATCAAATTCCCGTAAGATACAAATGTATTTACACAACATATTCTCATTACCCTTCCTCCTAACTCTAAGGAAACCTATTTACCATCTTTCCATTATAACAAACACGTCAGAGTTCCACTTGAAAAAGGATGCTCCATCCAAAGATTAATTGTATGAATTCTGATTCCAGCATCTGTCGATGAGCAACCAAAGATACAATAAGATGAAGGCTGCTTTCAAAGCTTTCTGCCCGACTGAATGTGCGTATACACAGCTACAAATCAGAATAAGCACGCTGAGCATCCATGGAATCTAATGGTTTTTCATGTTGATGTTAACACACTACTCAGAGCTTACCTCAGGATTGTCCCAGGAAAACTTGAAGTTATGTTATATAAAAATACTAGGACTGGGCCGGGGATATAGTTCAGTGGCACAGCGCCTGCCTGGCAAGCACGAGGTCCTGAGTTTGATTCCCAGGACAAAAAAGAAAAAAAAACCTAGCACTGGGGGTACTAGCAGGTAGCTCACAAGTTTGAGCCCAGCCTGGACAACTTAGTGACTCAAAACAAAACAAAAAGGCTGGCGATGTAGTACGATGCAAAGGACTTGTGCTCAATCCCCAGTACCAAAAAAACCCACATATATACACGTGAAAACCATTCATCTTAACTCTTTAGTACAATACTATAAAATTTACATATATATATATATACACATAAAGAGAAAGAGAGAGAGAGAGGGAAGGTGTGAACACAACAGAGAGCCAGTTGGACAACTGCTTAGATTAGAGCAATGAATAAAACAAGTTTTAGTATTCCCTATTATAGTTATTTAGCAATTAGGAATTCTAGCTTAGGTCATGTCCCTTTTCAATTTTGCCTGAAGGATTATCTTTACATTTACCACAGCTATCTAGACCTTTTCCTATTATATCCTCCCCCAAAATAAATTTTTTCTTCCCAATGTACCATCCAGTCTCTCCTTAATTCTTTTCTTGTATTGTCCTAGCTATATGATGCTGAAATATTTCAATAATGCAGGCATTTCCTGCAGCCTAAGGGGCTCTAACCGGACAGGAATATTCACATCCACGGTCCCTCTTTGAGCCAGTCCTTGATTCTCAGCTCCCTGCAGACAACACCACTCAGATACCAGGAGCAAGCAGTGTCCTTTAATAGTGAACGCAGAATGCTTTCTTCAATCTTAAACGTGACCAAGAAATTATAACTTGCAATAACAAAAGAGTGTATCGGTGGATCATATAAGGAGGTGGATCTACAATATGTTAGAAGTAAATCAATATTTAACTTTTGCTTTAGCAGTTTTAAATATTAAGCAGTCCTATGTTGGGACACAAAAAATTCCAGAGGTTGCAGGAAAAAACTGCTTAGCAGAGGATTATGTAATAACTGTATGCAAACTGCTGGCTTTTAATAATATTCTGATTTGCACGGCAGCTAATATATTTAAGGGTAGCTAAGTCGGTCACAGACAGAGGTCTCTGAGCAGTTGCGAGGATTTTAAGCTCCTGTGAATCTGGAGCATAAGTGTGCCAGGGTGTTAACCTTTCCAAGGCAATTACACCCATGCCTGGTGAAATACAGAAAAAGAGAACAGGTAAGTAAGAAAGGAAAGAGCATATGACAAATAAATTCTAGAATACAACTTCATTTTAAGAGTCTCCCTGTTTCACAAATATGATACACAATCCTGATAAGAGTTCACACTTCTATGTCAGAAAATAATTACATGAGGATGAAGTATTTGTGAAAATTATTTTAATAAGGTACATGGAAAGTTTCACATGCATGCCTTATTCAAAAACTAATTTGCAGAGTTAATGGAGAAGGGTCTTCATTTTGCATATCATAAAACTCTCAATTATGAGGCTAGAGTGCCTGATGGATAAATATTGGCTAGTAAATAAAATTTTTCAGCAAAAATATCAACTATTAACTCTATTCTGTAACTGTTATCTTCACCCAGTTCATCTAGTTTCCCTAAAGTTTTCTCTTAGTGCCTACTGAACCCCATTCAAACAGGTACTGTACAGTGTTCACTGGGTAACACATAAGGGCCAGCTTTCAAAGTCGTCCTGTTTTAAAGAAACTTGCAACAGCAAATTTTATAATACTGGAGGGTAAAATACGTGGTTGGGTGGAACTATGTAATAAATGAGCATTTTAATGCTGACATGTGTCTCAGAACTATCAGTGGTACTTGGCAGATTTGAAAATCATTCATCTTCACCCTTTAGCTTTAACACTGCAACACTGTTAAGATTAACCTGCACAAAAGCTGCACTGACACAGGCCAGAGATTCAGGGCAACATGGCCAAGACAGCCACACTGGCTGACTGCTATTCTGCAAGAGATGGAGGCCAGCTGTTTAAATGAGACACAATACATGTCCTTGTACCACATGGGGGAAGAAAAGGCCATGGTTAGTCCAGAATCCTCGGCCCTCTCACCTGTCTGGAGTTCGCCTCTTCCCGTTTTCGTTCACATCGAGAAGCAGCTCTGAGGAGTCAACAGGGGAGGTGGTGCTGGCATCCAGAAGCAGCTGTTCATGCTGGGCGAGGTACTGGGCAGGGTTCTGTTTGGCCAGCCTTGCGCAGTGGAGGAGCTCACGCTGCAGCAGGGGTAAGTTGGCCTGCAAGAGTGTGACCCAAGTGAGAGGGTGGACCGGAAGCCTTCCCGACCCGTTCACCTAGTTAGTCTGCTGCTCCACTCTGGAGCAAGCAGCACAGCAACGCAGCTGCAGAACTGCATCACCACCTGCATGCCTCCGTCTGACATTAGCCACAGCTCACAGGACTGGGCTACGCGGTGCCTCCACTGCCCCAAACGGGAGGTCTTGATGTCTGTCACCTCGCCTCTCCTCACCTCATCGACAACACTGGCAGTGGCACTTAGGACTCTTAACGACCCTTCACACTGGAATATAAATTCTATAGGATGTGAGATTTCAGCTCCAGCTATGCACAATTTTTTTTTCCCCCAAGGAAGGAAGAAGGTATGCAAAATAGATAAGACAGTCCAATCAATCTCAGAAAAATCTCCCTGACACACTGCGTTTTCTGTTTAGGC